>VOPJ01010243.1:11976-206976 GCA_014673585.1 Semibalanus balanoides
CATTTGTTTATTTTCCCATTCACTTATAATGGGGAGGTCAGGAAATTGACCTGACCTTTGGTCACCGATACGAAAAATCCGAGATATACGAATTGTAGGTACTGATATTCTTATGAAATCCTGCAAGTTTCAAAACTTTCGAAAAAAGACTGTGGCTTTGGCACGAACGCAAACATTTTTGAAGGTGAGGTCACTTGACATGGACTTGTGACCTGACCTGAGATGACCTCAAGTCAAAACTTTTACAAAGTGTGGGTAATTGATGCCCAAAGAGGTGTACGAAATTTGGCGGCGCTGCGCGCCGCCGTTTTTCCGCTACTCCTGAAAAACCTGAGGGGGGGGCGGAAATCAACCCCCCCCCCCTGCAGTGCGCGGGTTAAAAGAATGGTGGGAGTTAGCAATCATGTGCCATGCTTTTGCTCAAGCTTGCTCTAAAGCAGTGTATACCGGCATTTTTTATGACTCCAAAACGTTGGTCACATGTCTGTGCACAGCACTAAATTCAAGATGGCTGCTCTTATCCTGTTTTGGCACAATTGTTACGTGTCCAAGTAGCGCACCCAAAGCCCAACCGTATTAATTCGCCGAGACTTGACCTTAAAAAGTATATTTGTGTTATAAGGTAACGTCACTTACTTTTACGGTCCAAAGTCGAGCCAAAGCCTTTCTTGCTGTTTTATTGTGAAAAGAAGCTAAGGTTGTTGACAATATAATTAACTGGCATACAAATTTTAGTTTAAGAGTTCATTGACGGAATGGTGATGCTAAGTTTGTAATATTCTAAATAAAATTATAGACCGCAAAGAACTGATTCAGAATAGTGAGGAGGGGACTCCAATTTTACGAATGATTGCCAATCATTTAAGGTGCACATGTATTTTTTGATCTGATGGGTGGAGTTTCGGGAACCAAATTTTTCAGGTGAAATCGGACACGCTTAATCTACCGATCCACACCAAAAACTATATATTGGCCCACGAGGTGGCTCTATCCCTTTAAAAAACCAGCAGATTTTGTTTTTAAACCGACGATGGACTAGCAGCAGCCGGCAGCAGCCTAACTACCACATGTTTGTGACGAGCCCTCTGCTCCTCACCTTTTAAACGCATGGCTGTACCATAGGAGCACTTTACATTCTCAACGCATACCTCCTTTAATTTTCAAATGTACATTTAAGGATTTGTATATGTTTAATCATATTCAAAACGATCCGTTCTCACTTATAAATCCGACTTAAAATCCCGAAGTCTGATTCCGATCACTAGAATCCACTGCATCATCACTCATCCACCCTGTGAAGCCCCGGGGAGCGAGTTATCCAGAAGGCTTCTGTCAGCAGACCCACAGCTGACACTGACAAATTGCATTTGAGAATCTTCCTACCACCGCGCCGTTCAGAAGATTTCTTTTTTTATTCAGCTTGATTGAATTATTTTTAGACGGAATGCCACTTCTTATCTGAGAACTGTCTTATAAACTCATTAACACGCACGACGGAATGCTGACACGAATGTAATGTGGGTGATGTAAAAAATGTAACGCGTTTTGAACGTGGATAAGTCTTTAAATATGCATAAAATACAGTGTTTATTTACACCATTTTGAACAATAATTTATGAACAAAATATCCAACATGGTTTACACTTGCACGCTATATATATTCTTCACCGCCACACCTGCTCAGGAAAGCTAATTTTCTTGCCAGGCATAGACTGGCTCGTTTTGTCAACTTCGCAGATGAGTCGGAGTACGTTTCTTTGTTATTTCGAGTATCTTTTTGTACATTGTTTCGTTTTTTGCAGCTTCTGGAGGTAATCTTGATATACCTTTGACTTGAGGCCTTTCCCTCCCAAAACAATCAAGGTGTCAAGTTGAGGGAGTCGGCTGGCCAACAGAGACTATCATGGGTGCCCAAACCACAAGCCCAGCCCAGCCCAAGCCCAAGCCCAGACCCAGACCAGACCCATTCAAATTAATAATATTGATACCCATGCCCATTGGGGTCCATTCAGATAAGGCAGATAATTATTTTCACAAAATGTGCAACCATTATCCTAGCATGTTGACTTGCATAGTATTAACGAGAAATAATATCGGGCACCTGTGTGTTGCTGTTGATTTGGACATATCGAACACTTTGCGGTCAACATTATGTTATTGGACCAGACTTCGGATCAGACATGTTTTAAAAATCTTACTGCCCTGCTACTTACCACAATTTATTGTTGTCATATGATTGCCAAAGTCTATTGTTTAAGTGTCCTTATATCATGCAAAAAACTAGTTAAACATCTGGCTGTCATGCAAAAAAGAACGCTTAGCGACATTGTTCTAAAATTGCCATACCAATGCCCGCCCAGTACCTACCTATGAAAAGTCAAAACAATGCATACCCAACCCAGACAATCGGAAGAATTGAGTTGGCACCCATGGGTGCACCCAGCCCATGATAGTCCCTGCTGGCCAAGCATGCCTTGCCTTGCGGCTGATGGCGTGACATGAAATGAGGTTTATGAAACAAACAGTTACATGCATTTTTCCTCAAAAAGGTGTATTGCAGCAATGGATCTGAATATATATTTTTTAGATCTATTGAAGCTAGAAATGTAGTACATTTTTTGCCCTGTTTGACTCTGCAGTATGTCGAAGCAGAAGTTTACGATATCATGGCCTTTCATCATAAAAACATCGATTAAATTATTTGCTTCAATACTCAACGTTGTTAGCACTGTGTCGCACGTCTATATACAAAACGCTATCAAATGTACATGTCATGGAATTAAATTTATGTAGCTACGGTATCGCCCCAATATTCTGCAAAGTAAACACTCCTCTTACATCAGCTGACGCCGCTGCTCCCTGTGTCATTGCAGTGACGGGTTGGCCGTGCCGGAGCCGCCACCGGTGGCCCTGCCTGCGGTGGCCCCAGCAGGAGCCCTCTGGCTGTAGTGCCCCCCGGGTCGGCCACGGTCGAGTCGCCTCTGAGCAGAGGCCACGGCGGGACCGCGAGCAGCGCTGCTGTCGTCGCGTGATGGCTTCCGAACTGCATCGCAGGAAAGAGCAGCTAAAGCAGCGGCTCTCCAAGCATCTCAGCATCTCTCAGGAGAGCTCACTGGTGAGTACAGACACCTCAGTATCTCACAAGAGAGCTCACTGGGGAGTACAGACGCCCCGGAAACTTGCTGGAATATGTAGCCACCCTAGCAGGTCGCTGGGCAAGAGAGCAGTCCACCCTCAAAAGAAAAAGAAAATGATTGAGAGCAGCTAAAAATGAATTATCGCGTTACTAGTTTGCCATTTGAATTGCCATATATATATATATATATATATATATATATATATATATATATATATATATTATATATATATATATATATACGAAGAAAAATGCAATTCAGTTAATTGGTTCAATTTTTAAAAGTAATGCGAAATCAGATTGCTAAGAAGCAATGTCATCATGTAACGCCATCGATTTTGTGCGGGATTGTAGCGCAGGGGCGGATACAGGGGGCAGCGGAGGGCGAACGCCCCCCTCTGTGTCCGCCACGCAGGGGGCGACCCCCCCCCCCCCCCCTGCATCGCCGCCCAAGGCGCGGAAGGGTCTCGTAAGCAGACCAGTTTCCGCGCCGAAGGCGCTGGAATAGGCCTGTCATATGCCGCCTTATGGCCAGACCGTGACGTCAGGGTAGACTAGAGAGAAGGTGTATATTTCGGCAGGCCAGAGAAAAAGAGGTGAGTGACCTAACCGTGACAGACTTAGGGCTAGGCACATTTATGATCACCTTCGAATATACGTTCTTATGACGGACGTCATACTTATATTTGAGAGCACTTTTAAAATAGTTAATTATAAATTGTTTAAATATATTTATATTTGTATAAAATACAAACTACTAATGATTAATCATAGGAAAATTTGCGTTTTTGCAGGATTTTTGTTGTTATTATTTAACATTTGGCGCCCCTGTAGGCCCATGACGGCAAAAATGTAGCCTCATCGGAAAAGAAATAGCTCCACCCAGGTTTGAAGATACATCGTCCCAATTTGCCGGAAAAAAATGCGCCCTTATTCCCGGAAAAATGCATCCCTTTTCTTAACAAATGCGCCCCTGGTCCCCGAAAAATGCGCCCCAATGCCCTGCCCCCCCCTCCTTCGACAAAAATGGATCCGCCCTTGTTGTGGCGCCAGGCGCATACTGGACAGTACCTGCCCAAGTACTTGTTGAAGATGCGGGAAAATACAACGTTTTGAGAACCACGACATTACTTGCTCTAATTATTCGCCAACATTAGTACCTACAAAAAATTAATTATATTTATAAATGTTTGAAAAATCGTAATTAAGAGAAAAGGTTTTGCAGCGAATTGCAAACAAAAAACGAAGAAAATTTATAGTCATTTAACTACGCATAACATATTTCCAAATCTTTAACCCTATTAATGTCCGGGGGGGGCCGAATCGCCCCCCCTTGAGTTTTTCGCGTAGCGGGTCATCTTCATAACTCAACTCAGAATCTTCATAACTTGCTGGCTTTTTCCCTACATTTCATTGCGCATACGAATGGTGTTACTTCTTTTCCAAATTGAATTATTAGGAAGGGGTCCCAGGACAGTTTTTTTAGGGGGGCGTGTTCGGCCGTTTTGACACAGAAATTTTTGCATGGTTAAGCACTCATGGAGAGTTGTGTGTTTGAATGAGATGTTAAGCAAAAACAGACGTCGGTTAGAGAATTGATTGTTCTTTTAGATGGCTAATCTCAAAATTTCAAAAATTTTGAATTTTGAAAATCCAATTTTTTGAAACTTATTTTTTTTTTACAAAATGATGCAAGTTTTTTTATTTTCAAACGATTCAAAAAACCGGATTATATGTGAGAGAAAACATGCCAAATAAATAAGTGTTAAAAGTTTCAGAGTGATATCTTAATATTTGAATGACGCTGATGTCAGGTCAAATGCTAACCTTCCATATAAATTTATATGGTGTAAAATGAAAAACAAGGGTTTAATAACTTGCATCAATCCAATTATTTCAGTATCATGTCATCTTAGGCCCTTCTTGATGAAAAGGATGATTTTTTTAGCCAGTAACCTTTTAAAAAGTCATTCAAGGTCCCCAACACCTTTTTATCAATAAATCGTGACAAGAACATCATAGAGACTCACAAATGGTCTCAAAATGTTTGTCTCGTCAATAACACGTCTTTTGATATGCATTTTGGCCGACTTACATCTCTATGACCTTGACCTTGACCTTGACCCGGGATTCAAATTTTCGATTTTGACAAAAATTTATATGATTCGAACCGCAATGACGAGAGACACGATGGTACCAAATTAAGTGCTGTATATACTTTAGATAAAAAGTTATTAACGAACAAACATTTGCTGAAAAACAGTTTTTTTTTTAACATTTGTTGACCCTCTACAGTCGCAAACCATTGACCTGAGGTCATTTCTGATGCCTTACGGGTTGAAAGGCAATTAAAAACGCTTTACAGTGATTTTTCGGGATTCCTCCTAGCTGCCATTAGTTTCCGAGATAATGACAAGGTTTCCTGAAAATACATGTTTTGACAAAAAAAATAATTTTTGATGACGTCATTTGAACCTTGAAGGTAAATGACCCAAGTCACCAAAATTGACAAAATAGAAGTTCATTGTCGACCTTTAGTCACACAAACAAGTTCATTGTTTCTAGCTTCTTATGGCAGCGGAGATCTGAAGGGGGGGCCGAATAAGCCCCCCCCCCGACAGATTCGTATACTTTTCATCCCTCCAGGTTAACTTCTGTCCCAAAAAAATATAAATGAAATTTTGGGAAAAATCACTACAAAAATTAAAGCTTTCAAAGATGTCAAGAAACCGGAGTATATGTGAGAGAACTGAGCATGGAGTATGAACAGTGCTTAAACGAAATTTCAAAATAATGTCCCCATTTTTTGCTGGGTGATGGCTCCATACGTGTAAGAAACCTATGACGTAACTCTTAAATTACTTTTGATATATATTTTTTTATCAGATACGAACAAATAAATACTCTTTGTTTATTTATGAGACAAAACTGTTCTAGGACCATGCTTTTTACTTACATATATAAATTACTAGTTTTGAGGCCTTCAGACAGAGCAGGATCGCTATTCTGGACGTGATCGAATCGAGGTCATTTACTTGATCTGTAAGGTCACCCGATGACCTGAAATATACTAAAAAATTGCATATCGTTAGATTCCTTACTTGACAGGCAACATGTTGGTTCTTACCGCGTTGCTGTGGTTTGGGAGTTAACCCGGCAGTCACTGGGGTATTTCTGTAACATGAGTCACTGGGGGGGGGCTTTTTTTAGCCCCCCCTTATATCTTCGGAACCAATCAGACGATCGCGCTGAACCAAACGGTAATCGATTAGCCAGGAAATTCTGACGTAAAAATAATTCTGCGTTTTCCCTAAAAGTCAGTGGTGACGTCACAGGTCCAGGTCAAAGTTAATTTACAGACAAAATTGGTATAGACCATACTTTCCATTCAAGCAATTGGTTGCACCATGATCACCAATTGCTCTCAAATGTTGAAACACATCCAGAATGAAGCTAATCGGGGATTTTTGGTCAAAATGTCAAAGTCAATGTAGGTCACATAAGGTCACTATGGCAAACAATTAATACGAAGTCATGCAACACATGTTGTCATGCTATTTTACGTGTAGGACAACGAAATTGGATACTCATTTTAACACCCCTGATTTAAGGTACGTGAATGAAAGGTCAATTAAAAGGTCAAAGTCAATGTCCCACAAATGTCAAAATTTGAAATTGATTAATACAGTAAATCAATTGCCATATTTCTAGAAACGATTTTGTTCTCAAGAAATACAGTGCTGCTCTTTATTGGTCTGTATCTGGGTCAAAAAAGGACAAAAAAGGACATTTCAAAATTTGACGTCGCGAGTTACCATACCTTAGATGTCATCACTAGTCGAAAATACAGATATCATTTTCAAAATTGGTATGGTTGTTGAATATGTATAGTTATTTTACATATATTCCGGTTTTTTTGAATATCTTTAAAGTTTTGAATTTTGGTGGTCTTTAAAAAAAAAATGGGGTCAAAAATCAATTTTTTTCAAAAAATATGAGATAGCCATATTGTACGCCCTTGACATTTGGCTATCTTCTGCCTTTTTTTCGGATTTCATTTTGTCTATTACTGACATTTGTACAGTCTCCTAAAGTTGAGCTGAACATTTGGGTGGTCAAATCGTGTGTAAGTGACGCCACTAACTTGGAATTTATCTAAAAAAACTCTGACGAATTAAAAAAAAAATGCAAAAAGGGTGTTAAAAAAGATGTGCGGTCAGGTACTAAAGTTTCGTCGCGTTGAATAGCTGCATTTTTTCGTTACGAATATTTTAGATATTCCTCAGGGGGGGCTAAAAAGCCCCCCCCCCCCCAGTGACTCGCGGGTTAACGGGCGGGACTGTACCCCCCCCCCCCCTTCTCCCCACACGGGCGAGGTGAGAAAGCTTCCGTTAGACGAGAGTTAAGCTCACCCATTTCGCCGACTCGACCAGAATTTATAAATATAACATAATATTCAAACTGACATGTTGAGTTAACAATAATTTCAGGCCAGCATAATTGTATTTGTTCTTCTCAATCATATTTAAAAATCACTAGAAAGCGAAACATAAATATTGCCTACACTTGCTGGTCGTATTCCAAGAAAATCCTAGACTTGGCACCTCTTTTGCCATATTCCGTCGCAGCGTCGCCCGACACGATGCCCGACGACTTTGTTACCGTCTGTGTGTCGCGCTAGACTGAAAATATGTATCAATCACTCTCCCAGCATGCAATCCCACGCCCACACGAGCAGACCACTCAAGCCCTCTTGAGAGCTAACCAGAGTAGTGCTGGCTGCCAGCTGGTAAGTCTTAAATCTTAACCTATAATTGTATATCCAAGGGTAAGACGCTACTCTGCAAAATATTCCGAGGAATAACAGATATTATGTAATATAACTGACGCAAAAATGCATGGCAAACAGTTTATTTTGTTCTACAAAAATAATAATAATGACAATAGTTTGTCTTCACTGAAGATAAATTAATGTCTAGGTGCCAATGTCACCAGCCTGCCTCTGCCTCCACTCTGCCAATGCTCAGCAATTGTCCCATATGTAACCAACCTTTGGCAAAATCATATCTCTCTAATGACTGCCCTCTTCCGTACACTCTCCTCAGCATCTTGGTCCCCGATGTGCATTCATATTTTTGCTTCAGCGACCATCGCCGTCGTGCCATTGTCTTTCTTTGTATGGTCCTCTCGGGCGCCTTTATGAGGAAGCTGATATGCTGCATCAGTAGGTCCGATAGCAGGCTCATGTGCAGTGACCGCAGCAACAAAGCATCGACCCCCTCCTCTGCTGGTGAGAGGCTGGGGTGCTGCCGCTGCTGGATTCTGCGTCAGACAGACATTCCCTGAATGACACTGACACAGCTGACTGCAGGACAGAAGGTACTGATGGGGCTGACTGCCGGACAGAAGGTAGTGACACAGCTGACTGCCGGACAGAAGGTAGTGATGGGGCTGAACTTGGCAGGACAAGAAGGTATCTGATGGCTGACTGCAGGACCGAAGGTAGTGACGGGGCTGGAGTGGAGGAAGAAAAGGTAGTGACACAGCTGAACTGCCGGACAGAAGTACTGATGGGGCTGAGTGAGGACAGAAGGTAGTGACGGGGCTGAGTGGAGGACAAGAAGGTAACTGACACAGCTGACTGCAGGACCAGAAGGTAGTTGAGGGGCTGAGTGGAGGACAGAAGGTACTGACACAGCTGACTGCAAGGACAGAAGGTACTGATGGGGCTACTGCAGGCACAGAAGGTAGTGACAACAGCTGATTGCAGGACAGAAGGTAGTGATGGCTGACGGCCAAGGACAGAAGGTCTGATTGGGGCTGACTGCAGGACAGAAAGGTAGTGACGGGCTGAGTGGAGGACCAGGAAGGTACTGACACAGTCTGACTGCCGGACAGAAGTAGGACACATGCTGACTGCCGGAACAGAAGGTAGTGATGGGGCGACTGCAGGACAGAAAGGTATGACACAGCTGACTGTCAGGACAGAAGGTACTGATGGGCCTGAGTGGGAGAGCGAGAAGGTAGTGAACACTGACTGCCGGACAGAAGGTAGTGATGGGGCTGACTGCAGGACAGAAGGTAGTGACACAGCTGATTGCAGGACGAAGGTAAGTTGATGGGGCTGACTGCAGGACAGAAAGGTACTGATGGGGCTGACTGCAGGACAAAGGTAGGACACAGCTGACTGCCGGACAGAAGGGTAGGTGACACAGCTGACTGCCCGGACAGAAGGTAGTGACACAGCTGACTGCAGGACAGAAGGTAGTGATGGGGCTGACTGCAGGACAGAAGGTAGTGACAGGGCTGAGTGGAGGACAGAAGATAGTGACAGGCTGAGGAGAGAACAGAAGGTTGTGATGAGGCCGAGTGGTGGACAGAATGAAGTGACGGGCTGAGTGGAACACGGAAGGTAGTAATGGGACTGAGTGGAGGACAGAATGTAGTGGTGGAGCTGAGTGGAGGACAGAATACAGTGCCGGGGCTACGGAGAGGACGGAGAGGTAGTGACGGGGCTGAGTGGAGAACAGAAGATAGTGACGGGGCTGTGCGGATGAAGGCAAGAAAAAAGGGTACTGATTTCTAGCACGTCTCCCCAGCTCATTACCCCAGCCCATATTTCCACGGGATCTTCCCGTCTCTGTGTTAATATGTCTATCTGTCTATCTAGTCTATCTGATCTATTCTGTCCATCGTCTATCTGTCTATCTGTCTATCCTGTCTTAATCTGTCTATCTGTCCTATCTGTCTATCTGTCTATCTGTCCTATCTGTCTATCTGTCCCTATCTGTCCTAATCTGTCTATCTGTCTATCTGTCTATCTGTCTATCTGTCTATCTGTCTGATCTGTCTATCTGTCTTATCTGTCCTATCTGTCTATCTGTCTATCTGTCTATCTTGTCTATCTGTCTATCTGTCCTATCTGTCTATCTTGTCTATCTTGTCTATCTTGTCCTATCTGTCTATCTGTCCTATCTGTCTATCTGTCTACTCTGTCTATCCTGTCTATCGTCTATCTGTCTATCTGTCTATCCTGTCTATCTGTCTATCTGTCCATATCTGTCTATCTGTCTATCTGTCTATCTGTCTATCTGTCTATCCTGTCTATCTGTCTATGTCTATCTGTCTATCTGTCCTAATCTGTCTATTGTCTATCTTCTATCTGCTATCTGTCATATCCTTGTTTCCTAATCCCTGTCTATCTGTTCCTTCTGTCCTATTCTGTCTATCCTGTCTATCTGTTCTATCTGTCTATCTGTTATCTGTCCTATCTGTCCTATCTGTCTATCTGTCTATCTGTCCTATCTGTCTATCTGTCTATCTTCTATCTGTCATCTGTCTATCTGTCTATCTGTCTAATCTTGTCCTATCTGTCCCTATTGTCTATCTGTCTATTGTCTATCTGTCTATCTGTCTATCTGTCTATCTGTCTATCTGTCTAATCCTTGTCTATCTGTTATCTGTATAGTCTGTCTATCTGTCTATCTGTCTATCTGTCTATCTGTCTATCTGTCTATCTGTCTATCTTCCTATCTGTCCTATCTGTCTAATATGTATATATATCTTGTCTATCTGTCTATCTGTCTATCTGTCTATCTGTCTATCTGTATATCTGTCTATCTGTCTATCTGTCTATCTTCTATCTTGTCCTATCTGTCTATCTGTCTAATCTGTCTAATTCTGTCTATCGTCTATTGTCTAATCTGTCTAAATCTGTCTAATCTGGTTATCTGTCTATCTGTTAATCTGTCCTATCTGTCTGATCTGTCTATTGTCTATCTGTCTATCTGTCTATCTGTCCTATCTGTCGATCTGTATATCCTGTCTAATCTGTTCTATCCCTCTGTCTATCTGTCTCTCTGTCTCTCTGTAATCTCTGTCTCTCTGTATATCTGTCTTCTCTGTCTCTCTGTATCTCTTACCTGTCTGTCTCTCTGTCGCTCTGTCGCTCTATCGCTCTATCGCTCCTATCGCCTCTAATCGCTCTATCGCTCTATCGCTCTATCGTCTTAAATCACTCTATCGCTCTATCGCTCTATCGCTCTAATCGCTCTATCGTCTAAATCGTCTATCGTCTAAAGTCGCTCTATCGCTCTATCGCTCTATCGCTCTATCGCTCTAAATCGCTCTAATTCGCTCTAATCGCTCTATCGCTCTAAGACTCCGCTCCTAGTCGCTCTATCGCTTATCGCTCTAATCGTCTAATCGCTCTAATCGCTCTATCGCTCCTATCGCTTCTATTCGCTTCTAATCGCTCTAGTCGCTCTATCGCTCTATCGCTCTATCGCTCTATCGCTCTATCGCTCTATCGCTCTATCGCTCTATCGCTCTATCACTGTCTCGCTCTCTCGCTCTCTCGCTCTCTACAGTTATATCTCTCGCTCTCACACACTCTCACTCTCTCTCGCTCTCTCGCTCTCACACACTCTCATTCTCACTCTATCTCTGCCCAGCTCGGCACATCAGCAGTCTGCAGCGGTCGCGGCGAGGCTGAGGTCCGGGGGCGGCTGCCGGGCATGGGCCGGGGTGGGGACGGGTAAGTGAGTTAGTGTGGCGTCATTGGTGACCCGGCTGATATCGCCACCACGGATCACCGCCGAGCCGCAGCTGCTGGATCGGGCCGCCACACTCCTGATATCGCCACCACTGAACCACTGATCACCGCCGAGCCGCAGCTGCTGAGATCGGGCCGCCACACTCCTGATATCGCCACCACGGATCACCGCCGAGCCGCAGCTGCTGGGATCGGGCCGCCAACACTTCCTGAAATATCGCCACCACTAACCACGGATCAACCGCCGAGCCCGCAGCTGATGAAGATCGGTGCCACCACTCCTGAATCGCCACCACGAACACCGCCGAGCCGCACGCCGACTGAGATCGGGCCGCCCACACTCCCTGATATCGCAAACACGGATCACGCGCCGAGCGCAAAGCCGCTGAGATCGGGCCGCCACACTCCTGATAATCGCCAACCAAGGATCACCGCCGAGCGCAGCCTGCTGAGATCTGGGCGCCACACTCCTGATATCGCCACCACGGATCACCGCCGTAGCCGCAGCTGCGAGATCCGGGCCGCCACACTCCTGATATCGCCAAACCACGGATCACCGCCGAGCCCGCAGCCTGCTGGGATCGGGCCGCACACTCCTGATATCGACACCAACTGAACCCACTAGATCACCGCGAGCCGCAGCTGCTGGGATCGGGCCGCCACACTCCTGATATCGCCACCACGGATCACCGCCGAGCCGCAGCTGCTGAGATCGGGCCGCCACACTCCTGATATCGCGCTCAGATGGAGCTGTGCGGCTCCTATGCTGTTGACTGTGTCTGTTGGCGGTTTGGCTTCTGGTGGAGGAGAACCGCAGCTGTCTGATTGACGTACAAGATAGATGATCGCAGCGCGGGTCCTGGTGGTCAGTTGTGAAAAATTAATGTATCCTGAGACGATAAACAGCGTATTCATTCCATTTGTGTGCAAAATGAAAGACGCGAATATTATTTTAAAATTGTATGTTTTAGACACTTGTATGGGATCAGGCGCTACAAAGCGCCTGTGTTGTTGGGAAACCATTATTTATCAAAGACAAAAAACAAAACAGTAACATTCGTGTTTCGAATGTCTTCGGCCGCAGCGAACGTGGAATGAAAACTGTGCGCTATTGCAAATTCAGCATATGTCTACTGAGCAGTCCTGCGCCAGTTGGGTTCATCAAACATTTTAGCTATGTTTATTGCATATTTTGCTGACGCAATTCTCCAGTCATTCATTCATGTGCCTTTCGATTCTGACGCCCGAAGTCGTGATTGCCCTTTTGGAGTACATATGGATCTGTTTCCGCCTGCTGTGGTAAGAGGTTTCTGCAGGCTCATCATCACAGCAAGCAAAGAGCGTATTATACCATTTGGTTGTAGACCATTCCCAGCCAGGGTCGATCTAGAGATGCGGACATGGGTAGAAGAGGCATAGCCAGGGTGGGAGGGTGACACGCTGACCCCATAAACTCGTATGAGGAACAATACCATTGTTTCATCCTCTCATTTAACTAGTTCGAAAATCCTTCGGAAAAATATAAACACCTTTTGGAGTACCTAACCTGCTGTAGCAGGGATGCTAGTTCTTCGTGTCATGTGTGTTGGATTCGTGCCAATATTTGCTCGCCGCTTGGAGAAGTGATGGTTTCTTTCTGACCTGGCCACTCCAATGCTGCTAGTGTTCAGCTAGTACATAAATGATGATTTTTTGGAAAGGTAATGGAAATAGTATAATGAAAATATTGAATATGAATATATATATATATATATATATATATATAAACTACAACCGCACTATAACGCTTATCTACTCAAATACTAGTTATTATAATATACTATCTGCTTTGTGTGTGCATACAGAATGGATTATTAATATTTTGATCAAGATGTGATTTAAGTAATAGGTAGTGCCTGTCATAATCATTTTACTTCATCACCTTAAGCGCATTTTGTTTGTTTAAGTTGTATCTATCCATGAAAGACACAGTAAACTCGATCACGTCACGACTTTCTTCGTTTCACTAAGCTGCCTTCCGTTCCACTGCGATCGGTGGGAATGTCATGACTCCGGGAATGCCATGATTCGGGGCCGTTCCGATGTGACTCGGTCGGACTGGGGACCGTGGTGGCGCGGCTGCTGGGTATTTCGGGACGTCTATCGGCCATTTAGCGGATGACGTCAGTGGTGCGACGCGTTGTCGACAGGAGGCTGGGGCTGCAGTAGCGGCGCCGAGTCGGACGAGCGGGGCAGCCGTCCTATGTCGGCTGTCGAACTGCAGTCGCTGGAAAACCGAGGTCACGTCTTCACTCTCAGCAGGGTTAAAGCATGATGAAACTTTGCCACGGGGAGATTCGGGCGCGTGATACTATCGGAACAGAACATCTGGAGCAGTTACTTGCAGAACGTTTTTGACAAACGCTGGTGCGGTTTGGAAAAATGAATCTTGTCAACACGACACTGCAGGTCAAAGGAGATAGTTCACTTTGGATTGTTTTTCCTAACACAATGTGATTATATTTTGAGATGCAACTTATTTTCATCCTGTCAAAAATACTCATGCATCGCGCTAATTAAAAACAGAGAGACGTAAATTATTAATGTTATCAAAACTATAGGTTTGCATATTTTCTAGTCAGCTAGTCCTTACGTCACTAGAATTAACCAAATGCTCAGCCAATCAGATTGAAAATTAGTCGCGCTCCAGCCAATCAGATAAGAAGGTAATCGAAAGCTGCAAGCTGATTGACTGATTGTATAGCCTCTGCCCAGCTATGCGCATACCTTTGCCAGCCCCACATTCTTTTCCCAGACCCACATTCAGTCAAATATTTTCTATTAGTCAAATATCTTCCACAAAAATTCAAATATTTTCGGCTGGAGAGTCTTTTCAGCCAAAAAAATGCAGATAGGGTTTTTCAACATGGGCTGCAAAACTGCTATCTTAGTTCAAAACCCCATGTTGAAAGCTAACTATTTCCTTTAATGAAAATTGAAAGCCGCTGGAATTCCTAACTCTAGCAATTATTTCACATATGCGTATTTAACCTACTCCTGGTATGCTTGACAGGTATGCGGTATCCTGTTCTATCGCGGAGAATACTGAGCCTAGAGCAGCTTCTCCAGCTGTTTAGTTCACATCTGAATGATAGACGAGAGAGCTTCTAAACACGGCTGTCGAGATGAGCTCTCGTAGCTGTATTTGAGCGCCAAAAGCACTTAATATGCAGCCTTGACTCATATGGCCAGCCTCCCCCATTAGTTACTGCTAATGTTGGCTTCTGTAATTAGGCAGCACACTGACAGAAAGCATCAATCAGAACATCGAGAGGGCTGAAAAGCATATAACGTTGCAAGCATTGTGGGGTGTGGGCATTTTATCTCTTTCAAGAATCCATTAGGAAATGAAACATTTCTTTAACATTTTGCATATTTAATTAACATGCAATATACAATATTTTACATTCTATTTAATGTTTAAATTTGATTCTGTCTTTTTTAATGAGGTAGTGTGGAAACTGATCCGCCAGACGTCTCTCAGATGTCTCTCGTCTCTCGCCAGACGTCTCTCGCCAGATGGAAACTCATCCGCATTGCTCATCCTGCCAGCACTGCTCCTTCGGCAGAGGCCGCATGGTGCGTGTCGAAGACGCTACAGTGTAATGGTCTTAAGCGATTACATAATCATAAGCGCATACAAACACAACGGTCTTATGCGATTACATAATGTCACTACAATGTCCAGGATCGCTACGACCCACCAGGGCCTCATCATGGCAAAACTTGGGGGAATGGTTGCGCATTGCCGAGGAACCGGACTGGGGAGGCTCCTACTTTCAGTGCATCCTCCTTGCCCCCTTTGAAACATATTATGGATTTCAGAATTAATGTCTCGACAGGAAGACTGAAATCAGGACCACGTTATTTTGGTCATGTCCATACAGCCCTTACGAAATCGCCCGAGTGCGTCCCTGCCATAGGTATAAATCCGCGTTCGTGGAGGTCTGGATCTCTACGGTTTTCCACGCAACTCCCAATTGTGGCGATTGGGAAAACAATGGAAATCCCAAGCAGTTCACAAGTTGGGATTTGTGCGGGATTTCCCGATCATATCCCACTGATGAGGATTCAGACAGATTGGGAAATCCCAACTTACCCCAATCGCCACCCAGTCTGATCCGGAAATGCCTGGGAAAGCCCAAAAATAGTGCCAACCCGGTCCTGGGGGGAGAAGGTGGGATTTCCATAGCTCTTCCCAAGCTGTCCCAATCTGTACCCAACAAAATTGCTGGCTGGTTCACGGCCACAAAATGAGCTGCCAAGTCACAGCTTTAGTCACGGCGCTGCAATGTTAACCCTATGGCGCTGGTCTGGTCAGACACAGCTTCAGTTACGGCTGTGGCCAGTTCTGGTCCCAGCGCTGGGACGCTGGGACCATAATTTTGCAACTCTAGTAGTCAGCCCTGTTCTGGGTGTGGGAGCAGACGACAGACGCATAGGCTGTCGCAGACCGGCGCTTGAGGAGAAGGTCGTTAATAGGGTCACCTATCGGCAGATGGCCCCTGAAATACACACATGTAACGGCTATCCCTCAGCACTCAATGGGAAAATAAGATTTTGCTTGGGTATTTGCCAAACATGGCAAAAAATGTACGCCCCTGCTCTGATAAAAGCCTTTCTCTGTCACCTTGGATTGATGTTTGAATATTTCCCATTTATCACTCTAAAATTGATTAATATTTGTTAGTGCATGGTCGAATACTGAATACTGTTTTCCAATGGACCACCTGATTAATTTTAGCCGTGTATTAACTGGAGTATTAATACACTCCCAGAAGTGGTAATACACTGCTGAGCCCCAGGTCAATGACTCCGCATTTAACTCTATAAAATACGTATCTGTACTTGAAATATGTACCTGAAAAAGTTGTCTGCGCGCGAAACGGCCATGCACTAAATTGTGTTATGCACTCGTGGCATTAAAGATTCAGTTTACGAACTCGCCTTCGGCTCGTTCATAAACTGAATCATTAATGTCACTCATGCATAAAACTGTAAATGAGATCAGTTTCTTCCCTTTTGTTATTACATTCCGCAATATCACGAGGCTTTGTAGGTCCATCGTGCTTATTCCAGGATAATCAATTATCCGTGATAATCATCCACTGGACATATTTACTAAAAAAGGAACAAAAAATTGAAAGCAGTCGTTGTGACCGTTGAAATTTCAATATTTCAGAAAAATTGATTACCTCAGAAGATGTCAATAAAAACGTTTCCGATACAACGCAGCCAAATATGTGACGTGAAATATCCGTGCAGCACACGTTAGCGTGATGACTGTATGAGAGTATACCTCAGTAGCATCCAGCCGAGTCCACGGGTACTGCTTCCCATCTACCGTTACAGAACTCCCGCCGAGTCACCGAACTGCTCCTCTCCGTTTAACAGAACATCGCAGCCGAGTCCACGGACGTGTTCCCTCTCCGGTTAGAAGAACATCCGCGCCGAGTTTCACGGATGCTCCCCTCTCGTTACAGAACGATCCAGCCGAGTCAACGGACTGCTCGCCTCTCCGTTACAGCGAACATCCCGCCGGAGTCACCCGGACTGCTCCCTTTCCGTTACAGAACATCGGCCCGCGGTCAGGCGGACTGTCGTCCTTTCTCTCGGCGTTACAGAACTCCGAGCGGTGCAGGGGCGGACGGTTCCGTCTCCGTTAACAGAACATCCGCAGGACCCTCCAGCCGAGGTGGCATTTCCGGACGGTGCCTCCCTCTTGCCGTTAGGGCTAGAACATCCAGCCGAGTCAGCGGCTGCTCCCGTCCCCTCCGTGTACAGAACAAGGGTCCTCTTAGCCGAGTCACGACTGTTCCCTCTCCGTTACAGAACTCCCGCCCGAGTCACGGACTGCTCCCTCTCCTTACAGAACAATCCAGGCGCCGAGTCACGGAACTGCTCCCTCCTTCCGTTACAGAACATCCAGCCGAGGGGTGTCACGACTGTTCCCTTCTCCGTTACAGAACATCGGGCCCCGAGTCAACGGACTGCTCCCGGTCTCGGTTTACAGAAATCCGACGCCGAGTCGGACGGACTGCTCCTCTCCGTTACAGAACATGCCAGCCGAGTCCACGGACTGTTCCCTCTCCCGTGGGACAGAACATATCGCCGAGTCACGGACTGTTCCTCTCCGTTACGCAGGAAACATCCCGCGAGTCACGGACTGCTCCCCGTCCTCCGTGTACGAGAACATCCGAGCATTAGTGCGACGGACTATTTGTTCCCTCTCGTTAAAACAGACATCCAGCCGAGGTCACGGGACTGTTACTTCCATCTCCGTTGACAGAACGATTTCCCGCCTGAGTCTACGGAGCTGCTCCTCTCCGGTTACGAACATCCAGCCGAGTCACGGACTCCGTTCCCTCTCCGTTGGCAGGAACAAATCCTTTTAGCCGAGTCACGGACTGTTCCGGGCCCGTCTCCGTTACGAACATCCAGCCGAGTCGACGGACTGATTTTCCTCTCCGGGTTACAGACATCCGCCGAGTCACGGACTGCTCCGCTCTCCCAGTTACAGAACATCGGCGAGATGTCACGGGACCTGCTCCTCTCCGTTCAGAACATCCAGCCGAGTCACGGACCTGTTCCCTCTCCGTTACAGAACATCCAGCCGCAGTAGCGGGGAACTGTTTTCCCGTCATCCGTTACAGAGGGACATCCGCCGAGTCACGGGACACTGGCTCGCCTCTCCGTTACAGACATCTTTCAGCCGAGTCAGCGGCTGTTCACCTCATGCCGTTACTAGAACATCCAGCCAGAGTCACGAGCTGTTCCCGTCTACGTTACGAGACGGATCCCACGCCCGAGTCACGGAACTCGTTTCTACTCTCTGTTACAGAACATCCCGCCGAGGGTCACGACTGTTGCGGCGGTTCTCCGTTAGCAAACACCGCCGATGGCTCAACGGACTGCTCCCTCTCCGTTACAGAACATCCCGCCGAGTCACGGACTGCTCCCTTTCCGTTACAGAACATCCCGCCGAGTCACGGACTGTTCCCTCTCCGTTACAGAACATCCAGCCGAGTCACGGACGGTTCCCTCTCCGTTACAGAACATCCCGCCAATCCAGCCGAGTCACGGACGGTTCCCTCTCCGTTACAGAACATCCAGCCGAGTCATGGACTGCTCCCTCTCCGTTACAGAACATCCAGCCGAGTCACGGACTGTTCCCTCTCCGTTACAGAACATCCCGCCGAGTCACGGACATGCTCCCTCTCCGTTACAGAACATCCAGCGCCGAGTTCACAGACTGTCCCTCTCCGTTACAGAACATCCCGCCGAGTCATGGTACTGCTCCCTCTCCGTTACATGAACATCGTCCGCAGAGTCACGGACTGCTCCCTCTCCGTTACAGAACATCCCGCCGAGTCACGGACTGCTCCCTCTTCGTTACAGAACATCCCGCCGAGTCACGGACAGTTCCCTCTCCGTTACAGCGGACAGTTCCCTCTCCGTTACAGCTGACAGTTCCCTATCCGTTACAGCGGACAGTTCCCTCTCCGTTACAGCTGACTGTTCCCTCTCCGTTACAGCTGACTGTTCCCTATCCGTTACAGCTGACAGTTCCCTCTCCGATACAGCTGACAGTTCCCTCTCCGTTACAGAACATCCCGCCAATCCAGCCGAGTTACGGACTGTTCCCTCTCCGTTACAGCTGACAGTTCCCTCTCCGTTACAGCTGACAGTTCCCTCTCCGTTACAGCTGACAGTTCCCTCTCCGTTACAGCTGA
Organism: Semibalanus balanoides; assembly: GCA_014673585.1. Lineage (NCBI taxonomy): Eukaryota > Metazoa > Arthropoda > Thecostraca > Balanomorpha > Balanidae > Semibalanus > Semibalanus balanoides. The sequence continues at coordinate 31,439 of VOPJ01010243.1, forward strand.
CAGTTCCCTCTCCGCTACAGCTGACAGTTCCCTCTCCGTTACAGCTGACAGTTCTCTCTCCGTTACAGCTGACAGTTCCCTCTCCGTTACAGCTGACTGTTCCCTCTCCGTTACAGCTGACAGTTCCCTCTCCGTTACAGCTGACAGTTCCCTCTTCGTTAACAAGAACATCCCGGCCAGTGGACGGACTGTTCCCTCTCCGTTCAGCTGACGTTCTCTCTCCGTTTACAGACTGACAGTCTCTCCTCTCCGTTACAGCTGACAGTGTCCTCTCCGTTACAGCTGACCTGTTCCCGTGCTCCGTTACGCTGACAGTTCCCTATCCGTTGACACGCTGAAATAGTATCCTCTCCTTACAGCTGACAGTTCCACGTCTCCGTTACAGCTGAAACAGTTCCCTCTCCGTTTACAGCGTGATCAGTTCGCCTCTCCCGTTACTGCTGACAGTTCCCTCTCCGTTACAAGCTGACAGTTCCCTCCTCGCGTTACAGCTGAACAGTTCCCTCTCCGTTACGCTGACAGTTCCCTCTCCGTTACAGCTGACAGTTCCCTCTCCGTTACAGCTGACAGTTCCCTCTCCGTTACAGCTGGCAGTTCCCTCTCCGTTACAGCTGACAGTTCCCTCTCCGTTACAGAACATCCCGCCAGTGACGGCGCTGCGTAATGTGGTGAAGACCGGCCTGCTGCTGAAGCTCAGCTCACGTGGCAGGCTCTACCCCCGCTGCTGGAAGAAGCGGCTCTGCGTGCTCACCAAAACCACCCTCTACATCTACAAAACGGAGGTAAGACAGCCACCCCGCTTACATGAACCTGCTGTGCGTTAATAGGAATTTGGGATGGGTATATTTCTTTGAAATAGACGAATGTAGAATTAATTAGTTTACATGAGCCAATCGCTGACGTTTTTGTCAATTTACGGTTCTGCCAGCGCAGGTGTCTGAATCCGGCAACTCTACGGATGTGTGCTCTCTGCACTTCGTATTTCCCCTGTATCATGAAGTTGACTACCCACAAATTACAGAACAGAACCAACTTTCAGATTTATGAATGCATGCAAATATTATATTACATAAAAGACAAAGTGTTCGTATGTATGTGTGTGTATGTATGTGTTTGGCAAACTGAAAGTAATCTTGTGCCAGACCACAGCGACGAAAAGGCAAGAGTTGAGACATCGAAATGCTGGTATGGAAAATGCGTTCCTTTTTCATTACCGAGCGGGCGCGAGGCGCCTGCGAGGTTTCTCGTGAACTTACTAGACAAATGTATGTTTGACCCGGCCCGACACGGCCCGACCCGGCCTTACAAATGATTTTCGGAAGCTAATAACTTTGCATCCACTGCCCCGATTGAGATCGGGTTTTCACCATTAAAAGGTCAATCAAATTAAATTAGTTTTTGGTATGGTACGTTTTGATAGGGGTGGTACCACAGTGCGTGGTGGCACTCGCAAAAAAGGACAGGTCAAACCACCGATTGTTAAAAAAATCGAGTCTTATGATATCATTGCTTCATCAAAGTGGACCATATTGTGCGGATTCTAAAAGCCAATGATGCCTCATATGTTGCATGACTAATTTAAAATTGAGACCTGAGCACACGTGAGTACGAGGAAGAAATAAATAAGCGTGTCTGGTTACACCTCTATTATGTATATTAGGAACTACTATGCTGATTATGATGCAATTTGGTTGCTGCTCCCGACTGACATCTTAGCAATATTTTACGTGATTTATCGGAAGTTACATGGTACATGCTCACGTGCAGACTCTTTTTATATCTTCGAAACTACTTAATCTATTGAGCTGAATTTTTGCATGTAGGTTAGGGCATGACTAGTAGCTGCTTTAGACGTGCCGAGACATAAACCAATGTGCACGTGCGCACGCGCACCACCGTACTGGACCTATCGAGGTGAAATTGGGTTACATGCTAAGGAAGGTCAGTAAGGTTTGAGCTTGGCGGAATTTTTCAATCACTATGCATGTGTGCACTGCGCACGTGCGGACCACTATTTTGTATCGCTGAAACTACCTGCCCGATTCAGCTTAACATTTCTATGCATGCTAGTGTACCACGGTAAAACTATTGAACGTTGTACTCATCATCGTGACACAGTCTTTGTGCACGTTTGCTCCCGTATCGTCTCATATTTTAAACCTGCTTTAGGTTTGCCAGAGCGCGCCCGCTCAGTGATAGCACAAAAAAACGTTTTACTGGTTATAGGCAATTTCAAATTTTATAAATGTGGCTTGTTCTGATCCTTGCGCTGAATGGCTCTATTATGATGTGGATTGGTCCTTGTAATAAATACTCTGTATTTATGCTTACAACAATTTACTATAGGCGTTGTATGACTATTAAAATCTCTGCACTGGAAGTGGTTTCTTGTGATATGAGTTAAAACTTTTAAAACTGAGCTTTTATTCACATAACTTGCTCGCGACACACGCAGTGTTGACCTTAGGGAGTAGTTCAGTCGATACTCGATAATTGTCTAACAGCTATATAGTCAAAAATGCAACATATGCGGAAGTATCTAATCTTTGACCTTTGGCGTATCACTGCACTGACCTTTGGCCTCATCATGGAAACCGTAAATATGTTTCAGATGCGTTTCGTGGAGAATATAGGCTGTTCATTAACTGAAATGAGATCACTACGATGTAGTATAAGCCGGGATATGAGCGAAACGAACATACCATGGCTAACTACGAGAGAGTCGAGAGAAAAGGAAAGAGCGAGCTGCGCTGCCCTTCGCACATGCAAATATGTGACAATTAAATGTTGCAGCAATGAATGAATGTCGACAAAAGTGGAGAAATTATACTTTTTGAAGAACTACAAGAATGTCCCATTCATCATAATTGACATGATCCACATTTATCACCTAAAAGTTTAAGACGTTAATCGGTTAAAGAAATGCGATGATGTGATAGCAACAGAAGAAAAGTAAAATAGTTAACGAAACTTAAAAACACAGATAATTTCAAAGGAAAAATGTATACCGTACTGCAACACGTTGACTACAAAGCCATTCGATTGTCGTCTTTTGCATCTTGATGTTGTCATTAGCCGTTTTCACGATGGATTATTTTGTGCAAAATGTTTTAAAACATCTTAAGATGTTTCGAAATGTTTTAGTATCAACGTTTTAGAATACTTATTCTTTCCATCACTACACAACTTTTGAAGGCGATTTTTGTCTTGAAATGTCTCTCAGAATTGTGTAATATGTTGGTAAGAATATAGTATGTTACAAAATTGCGATTTTGTGGTAATTAGGCAAGATAATTATGTATAGGTTAGCTGTGCATGATGATGATGATGATGATGATGATTGATACTGTGAAAAATGTGATGTGATGATGATCTTCATCTACTAACACTTTACAGAACATCTGCAAAATATCGTTGGTCGCTCAACAAAGCAAACTGCGCCTACTGATAATGACTCGCCTCCAGCGAATCGTTTCTAGCCGAATTTAAGTGCGACGCATTGCGAAGGCCAGACCTTGATCCATGACGCTTCCAGAATTGATAACTAATATGGCGTATGCTAACTGAACGATGGACGCTGACCGCAAATGTTCTTTAGAAACGGACAATTTTTGTATTCATAATTCTTGTAATAGTTCATTTCATGTTTCCATAACTCTTGAATAATAGTAAATCGCCTAAGTTAGTAACTTATTTTCTTGGGAATAATTCGTATACTAAAACTTTCATACTAAAACATTTCAAAACATATTAAGATGCTATAAAACATTTCGCGCAAAATAATACATCGTGAAAACGGCTAGTATCAACTTTTGCCAAAAGGGAGTGAGTGCACGTCCTGAGCAATACATGCTTCATAGTATGCATAAATGTTTAGTGCATAATTTAAAAGAAAATTCTTAGATCAAAATCATCCGGCGAAAAGTCATATTATTTTGGCAAGAACAGTGGCAGGCTGACACTTTGATGACACAATTGCGTACCATTAAACCAGTTACAAAGCCTTGGTGCTCATCATCGAGAAAAAATAGACGCGATAAAAAATACTTTGAAGGTTAAGAATCGGATATACATTTATAACAATTTAGCATGTTTTATCTCAAAATCCCCGACCAAAATGCGATACTTGCGTCGAAAAAAATGATTCAATCACCGTTTGATTCATAGACGACAATTTCATTAAATGATTCTCTCCGATTCAAAGAATCAAAACTCATTTTGAAAAATTAACGTTTGATTCAACGTTTTAAAAAACATTTTGAACTATTGTTTGATTTAAAAAGCTTTTCTTTCATGTGGGTTTTGATTCAATCACGGTTCATGAATCAAAACATTCATCAATCTGGTGGTAATTATATTATTTTTGCATTCAAGGGACTTCGATTGAACGATTCCAATCGATTCAGTCCGAGTCGAATCAGTAACCAGTCTGCTTCGAAATTGTGTAATGTATTGCAGTCGCTTAAAAAGTACAGGCAATGTTTTCCTATTAATTTCAGTTAACTAGTAACTTTTAAATTGAATGTGCGGAAAGAATTAAATTGGTGAACAAGTTGTGTGTTTTTTATGCATGAAACGGACAGAATCATTTTGTAATTGTAATAATCGTAATAGTCTTATAAGAAGTATGAAATATAACAATTATAAGCTGTTTATATTGATATTAGACATCCAATTTCAACTTCAACATTTGACCGTTGCTCCTCCCCCCCCCAAAAAAACGCACGAAAAAAACACCACTGTTTGTGCTTCTCTGTGACATTCCTCTTCATGTTTGAAATATCCGCAGCTGTCTTCGCTCAGTAGTATTTTGGCTAATGGCATTCTAATAACGATGGCATGCACTTCTGTTTCCAGGGAGATTCCGGCGTAGAAAAGCCGGTAGGGGACATCGACTTGTCCGTTTTCTCTCACTGCAAGGAAACGGGACCGAAGGAAACAAAGAAAACAGCCAACACATTCATGCTCTGGCGGAACGACGCTGCAGAACAAGAAGTGGTATGTTGTAGCTTCTTAAGGATAAAAACAATGCTAATGATTTTTAGTAAAACCAGCGCTGCTATATGACAGTTAACCCTATTACTGTCGGGGGGCGAATCGCCCCCTTGAGGATTTTCGCGTACGGGTCATGCCATTAACTCAACTCAGAATCTTCTAACTTTGCTGGCTTTTCTCAAACATTTATTGCGCATCGATTGGTTACTTTTTTTCCTGAATTGATTGTTAGGAGGGGTCCATGAGGTTTTTAGGGGGGCGTGTTCGGCGCGTTTTGACACAAAATCTTTGCATGGTTAAGCACTCATGGAGAGTTGTGTGTTAAAGAGAAGTGTTAGCAAAAATAGACATCGGTAGATAATTGATTGTTTTTTCAGATGGCTATAAAATGATGCAAGTTTTTTTTCAAGACGTTTAAAAAAACCGGATTTTATGTGAGAGATAACATGCCAAATAATATGTGTTGAAAGTTTTAGGGTGATATCTAAGTATTTGATGACCTGATGTCAGGTCAAATGCTAACCTTCCAATATAAGTATATGGTGAAAAATTAACAACGAGGGTTTAATACATTGCATCAATCTAATTATTTCAGTATTATGTCATCTTAGGCCCTTCTTGATGAAAAGGATGGATTTTTTAGTCAGTGACCTTTTTAAAGGTCATTCAAGGTCACTAACACCTTTTGATCAATAACTCGTGACAAGAACATCATAGAGACTCACAAATGGTCTCAGAATGTTTGTCTCGTCAATATTCGTCTTTTGATATGCATGTTGACCGACTTACGTCACCTTGACCTTGACCTTGACCCGGCGAGTCAAATTTCGATTTGACAAAGTTGATATGATTCGAACCGCAATGACGAGAGAAACATGATGTTACCAAAATAAGTGCTGTATATAACTACTTTAGATAAAAAGTTATTAACGAACAAACATTTGCTGAAAAACAGGTTTTTTAACATTTGTTGACCTCTACCAGTCCAACCGATTGACCTGAGGCCATTTCTATTGCCTTACGGTTCGAAACACAAGTTAAACCGGCTTTTACAGTATTTTGTTTCAGATTCCTCCTAGCTGCCATAGTTTCCGAGATAATGACAAGTTTCGCTGACAAAGATCATGTTTTGACAAAAATAATTTTTTGATGACGTCATTTGACCTTGAAAGATAAGACCAGGGTCACCAAAAATTTGACCAAAATAGGAGTTCATTGTCAACCTTGTCCACACACCAGTTTTCATGTTTTTAGCTCTTATGGCAGCGGGGATCTGAAGGGGGGCCGAATAAGCCCCCCCCCCGACAGATTCGTATACTTTTCATCCCTCCAGGAATAGGGTTAAGGGATTTCAACATAACGGATTCCCGATGGTTGACAAAACGACCCCGTGTGTGAGTTCAATTATCCAGAATCAAATGTGCTATAGTGTGATGGTTGCAAGATTCCTCGATATTGGGGTGCAAGTTATGCTGATAATTGTAAACATGCTGCTTTTGCTCTCAGCCATATTATTTTGTATTGATAAACATGTATATTGGTAGCATATACCTTAGTCCGGCATTGACTAGGAGGATCGTTTAACGCCCCCTGGCGAATTCTCGTAGCAACTCAAAAACGATTGTGCTATCAATAAATGGCAGATATATCATAGACTTGTCTTCTGTGCGAAAATGAAGCAATTTCGTAAATAATTTGTTTGAGATATAGCGAACTTAGTGACGTCACTACACACGATTGTGACACAAAAATCAGCTAAACTTTAAACAGAACTTACAAAGGCGATAGTTTAAGAAACATACAATCTCAGAGATGCCTAATGTAGCAAATGGCAAGTGCTTCAAAATTGATGCCTGGGATGTTCTGAATTTTTTTTGTTTTTTACCCCTAAAAATTCAAAAGCCGTACTTTTGGGGAAAATGACTACAAATCCAAAGTTTCCAAGATACTGAAAAAACGGAATCTATGACAAATAAATACATGCGAACAACTACCATACCAAATGGCAAAATGATATCATTTGTGAATGAGTGATGGCATTTTAAGTATGTAATGGTAACTCATGACGTCATATTTTGACAATTGTTCTTTGGCTTGTATTGACAAGATACAGACAAATCAATGACAGCGCTGTACTTGTGAGACTAAACTATTTCAGCAAGATGCCTTTTTCGTTTATTTTTATCAATTTCAAATTATGACATTTTGTGATTATTTTTACAAATTTAGTCCGAATGTTTTGTATGGATAGCTTTCCGAGGTAAGGACCCACGCTTAGCAGAGCTTGTTGCGCAGGTCCTGATCTCACCACCCGATCGCACTATTCTTGTTGGCCGGCAGAATTTAGAGACGAAAGTTGTACGTGCCCGACATACACTGGACACGGTCCGCCCCGCTCACTGACGTCACCTGGCCTTGAGTGCGACCGCTGCAACCGTTCGCAGGCCATCCCAGTCAGGAGCAAATAGCGAGCGCCAAAGTGACTCGAACCCGGGCTGCCACAACCGTGATAGGTCAGAAGCAGTGGCGTATTTAAGGGGGCCATGCCTCCCCCCCTTGGCGCCGAAGGCGCTCTCCAGAATATGCTGTATCCATTCAGCACGGACATCATTTGTGTGGAAAATTCAAGATAAACAGAAAAATGTTATTTTGCTGACAATGCAAGCGTTTTTATAAGTATTAGCTGTATAGTTCTTGGATTTCTAAATTGTGAACTGTGCTAAGCCATGTGGTCCCACTGGCGGGTCCAGGGGGGGGGGCATCAGGGAAAGTCTCCCCGTAGGAATCTTGGGGCATTCAATACAAGCATTCGCCCCCTCCCCACCTGCGTTTTACCTGCACTGAACGTGTAAACCTATGATCTTAGGAGAAAACTGTGAAAATAACAAAAATCATGGAAAGATAATTTTTCGTAAAAATAGTTTTTTTTTTTGCAACAGTCGAAATCCTACTATCATCCAGTGTCAAAAACAGCAAAGATTTAGCGCAGCTTCGCGGCATCACACAAGTTTTGTAATTGCTTATACGGATTAGGAAAATGTATAAGTTTATTCCATTAAGTGTCTTGCAGAGACTCTCCTTGACGGTACTCCTGGCCCAGGGGCCCACTCTCTTCAAAAATATTATTTTTAAACAGGCGCTACATGTTAAGCTAGCCGATTTCCTAAAAATGTGATGCAAACCCAAACTGCAATCTGGCGCAGGGGCAGGATTCCTGTCTTCTGGGCAGGATTCCTGTCTTCTGTGCCAGTGACCCGTGATCAAATCCACTGGGCGGGCCGCTGAAACAGTCGACCGGCCCCCATATAATAACCCTCGGAACAGGGTGAGAGTTCCAGCCACCATGATCCTAAGGCAGACTTGCTTAAAATGGTGAATCACGGGCTCGGCTGTCCCCGTCTTGTGGTCAGCCCGGCCGGTCATGAGACGATTCAGGTTTCGCTGCCCCTCTTGCCTCGACTGAGATGCAGGTTTGGTCACAGACTGGGTATATTCTAGACTTAAAAACATATTCAGATTATGTGCTAGGCTTACTATCTCTAGTAATCAATAGAACGTTGCTAAACATAGCCAGATAAATGTAACTTAGATATGTTCTGGAATCCAGAACATACCTGGTTCGTGTATCGAATTTGCATCTCAGCTGGGGCAGCGAGCCCCGGCCGTTAACGGTCAGCGTGTACCCGACGGGTGGACGCCAAGACGGGAGTAACTCGAGTCCGTTGACTCACCACTTTACAAGTCTGATCCTAAGAGGATACGGTCCACAAACCAAACCAAACCACTCGCAGTGGGTAATCCTGAATCCAGTCAAGGTTAGAGAAGTACAGTTCGTCGGAGCTCCCAGGACCAACAATCTTGACGTGGCTGTCAGCCAATCAGTGGCGGCACTTGCATATACCCCATTTTGCAAATTACAAACTAAATGACTTAAAAACGAATAAGTTTTGGAGAAAATGGTCTTTGTAAATTATGTTTGTCAGTAACCACCAAAGATAATGGCTATCTCAGTTCGAAACCCATATAAAGGTTTAAGGTGAAACATTCCCTTTAAACACCAGTATCGTTACTGATAAATAAAACACATTTTACGCAAACGTGAAAAAGACGTTTCAGAATTATTTTAAGTTGTTGGCAGCAGTCATTGCCTACATACAAGAACCTGAAAATGTTACAAGTCAATCGACACGGAGATGCCCCTAATTTTACTGTGATTCGAAATTTTGGAGTCAATAGCCGTTTTCACGATGGATTATTTTGCGCGAAATGTTTTAAAACATCTTAAGATGTTTTGAAATGTTTTAGTATGAAATTTTAGTATTGACTTATTCTTTCCCTTAACTGCACAAACTTTTGAAAGCGATTTTTGGCTTGAAATTGTCTCTCAGAATTTGTAATATAGTTGGTAAGATATAGTATGTACACGAAATTGCGGTTGGTTGGAATTAGCAAGATAATTAGTATTAGGATAGCTTGCTGCCAGATCTTCACTACTGGACCACTTTACAGAACATCTTGAAACATCTCGGTCTGCGGGCACGCTATTGGTCGCTCACAAAGGCGAACTCCCCTTGACTCATATGACTCGCCTTTCAGCGAATTCGTTTCTAGCGAATTAATGCGCCATCGAAAGCAGACCTTGACCATGGACGCTGCCAGATTGAGTAACTAATATGGGCGGTATGCTTTAACCTGAACGAATGGTCACTAGGACGCAAAATGTCTTTAGAAAACGCGAGTGTGTGGTAATACCCGCAGACTAAGTCTGAGGCTTGTCCTTCATGTTTCCATAACCGTACTGCCCGACTCGATTTCGCGTGTGAGTGTGGAGTCGCTCGCCATAGATTCTATGTTGTTTTCAAACATTCAAAATGTTTCCAGTGGTAACCGTCTGCCCGATGGGTTAAATTTCGGAGAATGTTTTAACCCTCGCCGTATGGACCGGTAGGGCGAGGGTTAAAACATTTTTCGCCAATTAGTCCATCGTGAAAGCGGCTACTACTAAAACAGTTTTAAAACATTTTAATATTTTTAAAACATTTCCGCGCAAAATAACCCATGCGTGAAACGCGCTAATACTCGCCACATCAGTTACTTTTTTTATTGAATATATTGTACACTAAAACTTTCATTCTAAAAATTTCAAAACATCTTAAGATGTTTTAAAACATTTCGCGCAAAATAATCCATCGTGAAAACGGCTAATATTTGGAGCAAAAAGAGACCATTAATTATTGTACGCATAGGTTGAAACAGTCAGCAATTAACGTTCGGATTCTCATTGAAACTACTTAACTGATTTGGGCGTTTCCCTAGGCCTCCAAATTTGACATATTTAAAGCTATATCATTAATTTTACCAAGACATGTTGAATTGTATGTGTATCGAGTGACCCAGATCTGGTAAGTAAACCAGCTCCGCTTCTAGACATATATCCCATGAAATCGTCTGCCGTCAACTGGACTAGACTGGCAGCGGCGCATTCGGCAGCGGCGCGGTGGCGGCGGCAGCGGCCCGGTCGGCGGTGCATTGATTTCAGAGACGCCCCGCTCCGTTTCTGCTTACGAATCCCCCCATCCTGCTCTCCAGGCTCGCCACGTTTTCGCCGCCCCCTCCGCGGCTGAACTGAACGACTGGCTTCGGAAGATTCGCTCTGCTACCCAGCTGGGCGGCAAGAAGTACCACCCCAGCGAGCCGCCGTCGTCTGACTCAGAGGTAACTCCCCACCCGGTCAGCAGCGGGCCGACGGCCAGCCGCGGCCGGGACGGGGGCGGGGGCGGGGGCGGGGGCGCGGTGATTGTGACCGGCAGGACGACGTTCGGAGCCGATCGATGGCCTCTGCCGACGTTGTCGCTTTCGATACTGTCACCGTCACCGGCGTCAGATAAACGGCAGAAAATGGGCGGCGCTCGGCCGGCCGACCTGCGGACAGGGTGTTAATTAGTTCGAGATGGCGATAGCGTCGTTAACGCTCAACTACGCGACGAGCGAGACTGCGGCGTCGGCGGGGGCCGAGGCTGAGAAATTCCCAGATATCAGCCGGAGGTGGGGTTAAATACCAAAGATGGTCTCTATTGGAGGGAGAAAGGTTGTAGCATTCATCTGCGGGATGGGTAAACACTTTAAGAAGTATATTTTTGGGTAGGACAAAACCACTTGAAATGTTTTTTAGGTGGACATTGGACCAAACTGGTCAAATATGCATATTTTAATCAGCACACATTATTGTTCCTAGTATCCAACATACTATTTATTTGTAAGCAAATTCTTAATTGCTGCCAGACAAACCTGACGTATGAACCATTAACCCCTATTTTGTATGGTGTTTCTGTCGTTTTTCTTTATAGAATGAGCGCAACTGTGTGGCCTTTTTATTTTAATCAAGACACTAGCCGTTTTCACGATGGCTTATTTTGCGCGAAATGTTTTAAAACATTTTAAAATGTTGTAAAATGTTTCAGTGGTAGCCATCTTCACGATGGGCTGATTTGCGAGAAATGTTTTAACCCTCGCCGTATGGGACCGTAGGGCGAGGGTTAAAACATTTTTCGCCAGTTAGCCATAGTGAAAGCGGCTTACTACTAAAACTTTGTAAAACATGCAAATTTTTTTTTAATCGCGCAAAATAAGCCATCCGTGAAAACGGCTAATTAATACCAATTTTGAAGAGAGTGACCTACCTCGTATTAAATAAAAATCAAGTATACTGACTTGTATGCATTGATATTTCGGCCACAGGCCTTTTTCAAAACAAAATATATGTAAACTGCAATGTTTACATGACTACCGGCGGGCAGAGGCCTCCGCTGGCAGAGGTACCATGACCGGGTCTACACAGCAGCTGGGATGGTCACTGCTGGTCCTCCGGGAACCCGCCATCTGAGGTCAGACATGGTGGTAGTCATGTCAACATTGCAGTTTACATATATTTTGTTTTGAAAAAGGCCTGTGGCCGAAATATCAATACATACAAGTCAGTTATACTTTGATTTTTATTTAATACGAGGTTAAGGTCACTCTCTTCGAATAATATTCTTAACAAGAATCATGTACCTCGCAGCAGCTTTGAACAATTTACGTGAAGACACTAATACTGTATATTTCAGCGGATGCTATTCTACAATGTAGAATAGCAATCTACATGTCTGATTATTGTGCTTTCAACGAAACTCCTTTATTTCGCTTACCTGCGGATGTTTGGGTGTGAACACATTTCCCTCGTCTGGCCGTTAATTGGAACACAATTGTGTCTGACCCATGGCTTGACCTCAGATTTCGAGTTCTCAAAGAACCAGTGACCACCCCAGCTCCCGTGTCTGGCCTGACATACTGACCTAATCTGGGCTTACCTCAGGTGAACTGACCTGACCTGACCTCACCTTAGTGAACAGTTCCCTTCCTTGTCTGACCATCTAACACACTCCAGGTCTGACTTCAGGTGACCTGGCCTGACCTTAGGTGACCTGGCCTGACTTCGGGTGACCTGCTCTGACCTCAGATAACCTGTTCCGACCTCACGTGATCTGATCTTACATCAGGTGTCCTGGCCTGACCTCAGGTGACCTGGTATGACCTCAGGTGACCTGAACTGACCTCGTGTGATTAACCTGAACTCAGGTGTCCTGGTCTGACCTTAGGTGACCTGGTATGACCTCACGTGACCCTACCTGACCTCAGTTGACCTGAACTGACCTCACGTGATCTGAACTGACCTCAGGTGTCCTGGTCAGGTGACATGGTATGACCTCACTTGACCTTACCTGACTTCAGGTGACCTGGCTTAACCTCAGGTGACCTGGCCTGACCTCAGGTGACCTAACCTGACATCACGCGACCTGACCTGACCTCAAGTGACCTGGTCTGACCTCAGATGGCGGGTGCCCGGAGGACCAGCAGTGACCATCCCAGCTGCTGTGTAGACCCGGTCATGGTTCCTCTGCCAGCGGAGGCCTCTGCCCGCCGGCCCCGAGGTCGGGCCCGACAGCGGCCGCGGGCCACGTTCCGGCCCGGGTCAGCAGCAGTTCAGCCGGCCCCCCTGCTGACCGAGTCCAGCAGCAGCCAGCCGTGCCTGCTGGACTGGCCTCAGCGCAGCAGCAGCAGCAGCAGGTGCGGTGTTGTGTCTGTTCTGCACGCAGCGCCGGCGCCGCCCCCGAGACCGCATGTCCGACGCGCCCCGTGCGCGTGCCCATGCGTGCCTACTAACTATAACCTGAGTGTGAGCTTGTAAAGACCGGCCGGGCGCCAAACTAGCCGGCGGCGAGGCACAGAGACGAGGACTGCGAAGCGTTGTGTTGATGTTTGGTTTATAGCTGGTATTAGAGAGTGAAGACATCACTGCCGTGTATGCATGCGACGAGATAGTGCTCGAGTGTCGCCGATAGCTGGTGTCTATAGTTGGCTGCAGTGGCGTGACACTAACATAGAATTGGCTTGATTTGCTTTGTGCGCTGAGTGCTGACCTGTTTTGAGACACTTCGTGGGTATGAAACACCATAATTGAAGGCATGCTGCTGAAAGCTGCTCCTTGCAATGAAACGCGTCTGCTAGCCCAATTCAGGGCATACGTGGGCAACATCGCTGATCGAATATCTGGCACAACAATCAAATATTATTTCACTGTCCTACGCCAAAATATTAGATGATGGTCTTGCAGAATTGATAGCTTTATTTCAACACTTACACCAAATTGCTGATAAATTGTGGGTTTAAGTGGATATGCAGTACGTAGTATTGGCATGCGATGAGGATTGGTTGCGATGTGAGTCCGTAGTACAGAATAACTAGATCCCCGACATGCAAGGAAGTGCCTTGTAGATGTGCCTGTCAGTGTTTCATAAACGTGATCGTCGATCACTGTATGTCATTGTAGCCTATGTGAATTGTAGTATGAATGCCTCTAATGAAGATCGATGAAATGCTGACGGGACGTGAGCATAAGAGTGTGTTTGTCATAAACCGAGAATCGATCAACAGTCAAACCGCTACACTGGAGCATCATGTCGATTATTATTTTCGTGAAATGGCATGATTAAATCAGTAGGTACGAGGGCACGAGACTAATCGAATTCCTCATTGACCGAGTTTAACTCATCAGTCATCAAAGTACCTCCTCACATTTCAAGTTATCCCGAATTTTGTAAACTACATATTTAACTTTCGGTTGAGGTCGGAAGAGATGGGAGTTGGGGGGAATTGAATGGATTGGGTGGCAACGAAAGGAGTGTTCTCGCCTCGCCGTGTCATGAGCGGAGAGAGAGGTCGGAGGGATGGGCTGGAGGAGGGTGGGGCTCTGACCGAGTGCCAGGCTCCACCTGGCGCGGTGGGCCGACCGCGCCTAATCGCTGCCTCTCAGACCCAATATTCTGATCAATACCGGCGGCTGGCCCGGCCTGAGGCGAGCAGCCACCAGGGTCTGCACCTCAGCGAGGTCACCCGGCCTTCACTGCAGCCCGGGGTCATCAGTCGGCCCTCACTGCAGCGGGGTCATCAGCCGGTCCTCACTGAAGAGCCCTAGCCGCAGCGACATGGGACAAATACAGCATAACAGAGGAAATATATTTCGATAAGTCTGCAGTCTCAGCAAGGGCTGCGTAGTCGGAGTCGGAGTCTAGCAGAGTCGGTAGTTTTGCTCCTCAGAGTCAGAATCGGAGTCGGAGTCAGAGCTGGAGTCGGCGTTGGCTGGAAAATGTTGACTCCGACTCAGACTCCGACTGTCAATCATAGGCAGTGCATGGAGACAATATATTTGTCATGTGCATTTCAGCAAATCATCGCTAGCCTGACTAAAAAGCCATAACACTTTGCATTTGCTTGCTTCGACCCCCTTGTCAGTCAATGGTGCCCTCAATCATGAGGTGCGTAACACGGTGGGCAAAATAGAACCAACGGCATGTCGTCTGATGCAGGTCTATAATGCCATGCACCACAAGCATTTCAGCAACGATCACGAGATATATGTACATTTGCAAACAATCCAGTTTCATTTAATGCGTGGCTTTCTAAGGCGAGATCAGCGTTTCCCTGTCGTTAACTAAATCATTTTATTTTTGCTCAACATTTATTCGGATGGTAAGATTGTCGCAAAACCTAGCAAACTTATACTTTTACTGCCAGAGTAAAAAAGAAATGGTCAGACAATGTATATTAACTTGATTAAGTTGCTATAATTTTTATTACCTGCGCCCCGTTGGCCTCTGAGACCACTTTTTCCTTTTGGGGTATAAATAATGAACTCAACTACTAAAAGGGCTAGAAAGACACTAACAAATTTTGAAAGCTCTTGAGAAGGATATTCAAAGTTATGTATGCCGTTTTTGGCTCAGATAAGTGTTCCATTTCTTGAAATCAGAAGCCGTTAAATGTCAAATTTTCCACGATTAGGACTTTCAGGAGATTTTGATTGTTTTTTTTCGTTTGTTCCTAGCTATTGTAGTTCCCAAGGCCTGATAATGGGTGGAGCAAAGCTCTAAAATTTGAGAATTTGTCCTGCAATGATCTCTAGTGATCCCAATATCGACCTGAAGCAAAATAATTAATGCATTTTCCATGCATTAATTATTTTGCAAAATTTCTATATAATTTTTGACGAGCTATCGAGTGGAATTTTCGGATTTCGCCTACCTTAGGAGCCGACTTCTAAGAGCGATGTTTTAACTTTATCCTACGGGGGGGCTGACAGCCCCCTCCCCCTGCTATTTTTATTGAATTTATTTTTACACATGTGGTGCATCTTGCTGAAATTTTTGATAGCTGAGTTTACATTAATTATACGCATGCTGACACTATTGTATTGAAATTGGTCAAATAATTTGGGAGATGATGACGTTTTTGTAACGTCATGTCCGTGGAAAGATTATATATGTTTGAAAAATAGTAAAAATCGAGTATAGCACCGAGTTGCAAAATTAAAATGAAAATGAACTCCTTTTTTATGCAAATATCTGGTTTCCGACATTTTAGAGTTTTAACCCCCCGAACTTCAAAAAAATGATTTTGGAAGAAAAATCACTACAAAATAAATTTATCCAAAGATGTTTAAATCCAGAATATATGTGAGAGAATATATATGTTTAAATCCAGAATATATGAAACCAAATTTCAAAGCAATAGCCGTTTTCACGATGGATTATTTTGTGCGCGAAATGTTTTTAAAACATTCTTAAAGATGTTTTGAAAATGTTTTAGTATGAAAGTTTTTAGTATACGATATATTCCAAGAAAAATAAGATTACTGATTTCAGGCGATATTATCATTAATTCAATGAGTTATGGAAACATGAAATGAGCTCTTTACAAGATTATGATACAAAATTGTTCGTTTCTAAAAAAAACATATGCGTCTAGAGTCCGTTTGTTCAGTTAAGCATATCGCCATATTAGTTACTCAATCTGGCAGCGTCTTGGATCACAAGTCTGCCTTCGCATGGCGCAATAATGCGCTAGAAACGATTCGCTGGAGCGAGTCCATTATGGTCAGGGAAGTTCGCTTTGTTGAGCGACCAATACGCGTGCCCGACGACCGATATTGTTTCAAGATGTTCTGAAAAAGTATCAGTAGGTGAAGGATCATCACAGCTAACCTATACATAATTTCTTGCTAGTTACACCAACCGCAATTTTGTAACATACTATATTCTTACCAACATATTACAAAATTATGAGAGACATTTCAAGACAAAAATCGCTTGCAAAGGTTGCGTAGTTAACCCTATTCCTGGAGGGATGAAAAGTATACAAATCTGTCGGGGGGGGCTTATTCGGCCTCCCCTTCAGATCTCCGCTGTCATAAGAGCTACAAACATGAAACTTGGCAAGGCCTATTTTAACATGTTAACTGGGGGGGCAAATGCCCCCGCAGTGAAACGTTTTGGGGGGCCCCCCCAGTCAAGAAAAATGTTCTTGACTGGGGGGGCAAAATGGGCACCCTGATTTAATCAATTTGTGTCATTTTGTCATTGATATGTATTAAAATAAAATAAATATAGCTACTAATCTGTTAATGAATTGATGAAAATACAATGGTAAATTCCAGGTTTTTCCTAAACGTAGCATTTCCCAGCAAAAAATTATCTTTAAATTACTTCCGAAATTTCATGAATTTTAATATACTTTGAACAATTACTCATTTACATCAGAATAGGAGAGATCGGGGGTTGTTGGACCAGAAACGTGGACACCAAATTTAGAGTGGGTGGGGGGGGGGCAACCAGTTGCTTTTCCCCCGCTCCTATAAGGTTTTATTAAAATCCTGCTTATCTTGAGGTTCGTAGCGATCTTGGGGAACACGCCCCCTGGCCCCTCGGTTGGCGACGGCCATGGTTGGGACAGTGATGATATTTCCATAATTCCATATATATTTTTTCAGGAGTCATTGTTGTGCATGCCGATTGATTATCCTATCTTCTTTCCTCCTAAGACTCCTTGCGTTTCGAGGAAGGTGCAATTTGTGTTACTAAAAATATGCTTATGTGTATCTTACACAAAAGCACCGTGCCGGGGAGGGAGGGACGTTTAGGCCCTCCCTAAGGTTTTTCAAGAATAGAAAAAAAAATGTCTTTTCAGTTTTATTATTTAGAGAAGGTGAAAGTAAGATTTTTTATTTGACTTGATTTGATTTGAAAACATTTAATGAATGCCCATCCTTGTATTAAGTTCTCTGGTATTTAACGTAATTAGGTCATGCGGGCATGGAAGGGCACTCCTGCATACCTTTCTGCCGTCGCGGGGTTAAGTGGCCGAGGATTTGTTTGTTGCCACAATTTAAGACCTGTTTTCGACGGCAAACATTAAAAAGGTATGGGACAAAAAAAATGTGAAAAAGATGGCCCCCTGATCCGAGGACAGGTCAAGGTCAAGTCAAGATCGCATTTCACAACGAGCAAAATGTATCTACAAGTCAAACACAATGGTTAACAATTAACATCACATTGCTCTATATTGATTCGGTAAAAAGTAATGTGAAGACAAATGACGCATGACTTCTGGGCCCTGCGGCCTCGTGAAGGTCGCAGGGCAGGCAAAACATTCCGGTCAACAATGTCATATGGCTCTTTATATTAGCCGTTTTCACGATGGACTAATTCGCGAGAAATGTTTTAACCCTCGCCCTATGGTCCCGTAGGGCGAGCGTATTTTTTTTTCGCAAATTAGTTCATCGTGAAAACGGCTACTACAAAGACATTTCAAAACATTTTTAAATGTTTTAAAGCATTCCGCGCAAAAATAATCCATTGTGAAAACGGTTATTTACTATTTAACAAAAGGTTCGTGAGTCTGGTGAAATTTTTGTACATTTATCCATTTCCTGTAGATTTATATGCACTTTCATGTTTTCCTATGACTTATAATTGTTTGGTCTCAAAATCGACTTCATCTTACTTCTTAGATCCCTGGTATAAAAATCATCCGAAATAGCATAATTGTAGGCATTTATAACCTGATTAGACCCTGTGAGTTTCCAACTGATAAGTAAAACAATCTGGCTGCAGCACGACCTTGCATTTTTGGAGGTGGGATCACTAGACTTGACCTAGTGGCTAGTGACCTGACCTTAGGAGACCCGAGGTCTAACATTGATTAGGATTAGAGCAATTGATAGTCAAAATTTGTGCCAAAAATGGTGGCGCGAAATGTCATCGTTTTCCGCTATTACCGGCGAAATGTCATCGTTTTCTGCTATTTCCGAAAAATTCAAGGGTAGACTTCCATCAATTTCGCCCCCCTAGGCTGTTGTTGCGAGTGTCAACGTCTGCCACACAGATTTGTCCCACCCCCTCCAAGCCTAAAAATCCTGGCGAAGCCATTGTATTGATGTATACCCAAGGAATTAGAATAACAAACCTAGAGTTCCTTCGGTCTCTACATGCTTTGCATGCACAAATTGCACAACCTGCCTCAAGAGTTGGATCAAACTGCCACAACCATGGGATAAGTTGAGCAATACGTAACATTTGATTTCGTGCAATTTGTTAAGCATAAACGTGGGGTTATGAAAAATGTGTGTCTTCTAATTAGGAGAGGTTAATTTGTTGTCCCTTCCAGTCGCTCTGGCTCGATGCTAACACGATTAACTGTAATTTTCTATCAGAGTCATGCATCAGAGTCTTTTTCAGAGTCCATCAGAGTCTTTTTGCCTTCGTGTGTTATATTTGGATCCAATCTTGCCCTCTCAGTGGTTTTCCCTTAAAATAGGCCCTGCCTTGTTGTTTATTGGGGTTTTCGGGCGCGCCGACAAGTGACAACTAAGGTCAATTTGCGCCCATAACATTCAAGTTACTTATTCATCGAGAAGAGAATATCACTAGGAAGTCGATATCTCGGATGAAAGAAAATATGCAACCATTCTTAACCCAGCGTGAGTCATCTGCTAGGAGA
Source organism: Semibalanus balanoides (assembly GCA_014673585.1). Classification (NCBI taxonomy): domain Eukaryota; kingdom Metazoa; phylum Arthropoda; class Thecostraca; order Balanomorpha; family Balanidae; genus Semibalanus; species Semibalanus balanoides. Next base: position 50,807 of record VOPJ01010243.1, read on the forward strand.
TGACGACGAGTGACCGTTAATGGCATGTGTCCCAAATGGCGTGCCCGCTTGCGGGCGAACCGAGGGCATGTGAGCAGCACGTGTGACACTGTGAGTGGCTCATTGCAGCGAGAGCAGGTTGGCCTGTCCTCACCACGCAGCAGGTACCCATGGTGTTGCTTACGTGTGGCCGATCCGCAGCCTACAAAGAGTAACCTCTCCTGCCTACTTTGTGCGTGAACTCGATGCCAAGTTGAGAGTAGGTTTAAGCTGTCTGAGTTTGTTTAATCTTTGTTCGTCCCACGCACGCTGCCACTGGGACTCCACGAAGAGGCTGGCGGCGGGATACAAGTCCAGTGCCGGCAAAGGGAGGCGTCGCGAGCAAGGCACTGAGGCCGCACGTCTTGCTGCCGCGTCAGCAAGTTCATTCCCAGCACTTGCCCACATGGCTGGGAATCCAGCAGAACTTGACCAACTTCCCACCATGGTATTCTGGCCTCCAGAGAGCCCACTCTGGTCTCTAAAGGGCCAAGTCGGACAGAGGACTCACTCTGATCACCAGAAGGCCCATTCTGACTTGAAGAGATTATGGTTTGTAGAGGCCCATTTCAGCATATGAAAGGTATATTTTGAACTAAATGGGTCAATTCTAGTTTATATTTTTCAAGGGCCCCCAAGGCTTGATGGGCCCACTAAGGCCTGAGAGAGCCCACCAAGGCCTTTGGGGCGCACTTTACCACGTGGCCCCCTCCTTGACCGAGTCCTGGGTTCACCACCGAAAGCCATAATATAACTGCTTTGAGCCAAAACAAGCCGATGCCGCGATGATAGGCACTGTTGTCTTGGTTACTTCTGATAGGCACAGCTGAACGCAATTGAAACAAATTGTCTTCGGCAGGGCAGCATGACTGGAGCATTTCCGTGTGGACTTGCTGCTGCGGCTCACAGCTGTGTGTTTGAGAGGCGCAGGGCGGGGCGCAGGCCGCGCAGGGCGCGCGTGGCGCCGCCTTGCGGCCGTTTGAGAGCTGGTCACAGGACTCCCGCTATTCTATATTCTACTCCAATGCTATCGTTAATTTCCCAAATACAACATGGCTCAGGAAATTAGACTAAGCCCTCATAAGGTCAGAACTGGCTCACTGGATGCCACAGTGGGCCCTTTGTAAGGCAGAGGGGACCTGTGGAAACCAGATGGCCCCTGGATGCCATAGCGGGTCCTCTGGAGGTCACAGAAGGCCCTCGGGAGGCCAGAGTGGAATTCACAGAGACCAGATGGGTCCTCTGGAACCTATGGAGCCCTTGGCTGGTCTGGGAGTGCTCAGACTCTGGTCTGAGGGCCCTAAAATTGCTAAGATGGACACTGTCCCCCACCTGAGGGGTTCTAGGCCAGAGTCAGAGTCCAAGAGGACCCTCAGACAAGAGTCTGGGCACTCCAAGACCAGCCAAAGGCTCCCTATAGGTTACAGAGGACACATCTGGCCTCCATTAGGCCCACTCTGACCTCCTGGGGGCCTACTTTGACCTCCAAAAGGATCCGCTCTGGATTCCAGGAGCCATCTGGTTTCCACAGGGCCCCATCTGCCTTTCAAAGGGCCAACTTTGGAAGCCAGTGGGCCAGTTCTGACCTCATGAGGGCCCATTTTGCTTTTCTGAGCCTTGTTGTATTTGGCACACAGCAGTTATACTACGGCCTTCAGTGGTGGACCGAGGATTCGGCTAAGGAGGACACGTGGCAAAGTGGGCCCCAAATGCTTTGGTTGGCCCTCTCAGGCCTTAGTGGGCCCCTCAAACTTTGGGGGCCCTTTTGACAATGAAAACAAATATATGCTAGAATGGAACCATTTAGTTCAAAATATACCTTTCATATGCTGAAATGGGCCTAAAAAACAACCAGAATGGGCCCTCTTCATGTCAGAACGGGCCTTCTGGTGATCATAGTTGGACCACTGGAGACCGACGTGACCCAACGGAGACCAGAGTGGGCTCTGTGGAGGCCAGAATGGGTCCTCTGGAGGTCAGAGTGGACAAATGCATTTGCGATTTGTTTGAAAACGGGGTGAAATTCGTCAAGAGTGACTTTGATCGGCTATAGGCCCCCATCTTGGGCTATTTGGCCCCTTCGAGGCTCAAAGGGGATGGGGCATGCCTCCCCCTCTGTATCCACCACTGATAACCGTCATGATCGATTTATAACGCCAATTGATGATAATAATGAGTTAAGTAGCATGAGAGCACCTATCAGCTAAAAAACGTTGCGCATACTTTTGGTTGCGACGTCATAACTCCGTGACCTGACCTGGGACTATTTTCTGGTGTCAAAATGTTCCAAATGAATTGTTCTACCGGGCTACCAAAATAGATTGATGTCACTGAAGTGGATCGGAAGTTATTGAGAATGAATACAGGGAAAAACGACCACAGTGTCCCAAGATTCCATTTTGGCCTGGGTGTCAGAGTGGAAAACTTGAGCCCAACAAGACCATGAGAGTGGAAAATTATGTAAAAATGGTACAATATTGATTACTGTTTTGAATATGAAAAGCAATCGTTTTCATTGAAATGCATTATTTGTCAATATTTATTCATATCAGAGTCAATATCACAATTCATAATTTGGGAGTGGCAAATTCTTTCTTAAAATGCAGAATGAGAGTGGAAAATTATTCACAGTTGGATGTCATCTCCCACCCAGAGGTGCAAAATCTTACGCACACACCCACGTGCGAAGGTGACCAATTTGCATCTTAAATGAGCTGATGTGACTGATTTTTGTACTTTTCATCACTCGACTTATTAGACTAAATATAGAAATGTTTAAGCTTTTTGGGGAAATCTTTTAATATTTTAGTGATTTATAAATAATTTTTTGTACTATTTAACCTTGTAAGATGTACACATGAAGTTTTTTTTACCACTCAAAAATAATTAAATAAAAAACACGGCTGAGCCCGGCTGAACCTGCAAAATATTACGCTCAAAGTGGTGACCCTAATCTTCACCATTGCGACTGTGACCAAGTGCGCGCACTTTTGCTGTGACCATTGCGACCATTGCGTGAAGGTTCCCTTCAGGCATCAAGCGTCATATACATTTTCCTTCATGTGGTGTTTACCGAGCGAGCATGCCAAAAGCATCTTTCTGCTTTGAAGGTCGTGGCACCGGCAGGTTTTGTTTACATTCGAATCTGTGTTGAAGATCTGTGTGTTGAAGGAGATCTAGGCTGATTTTGATTTTGTTTCCTGGTTTCATTGCATTTTTTGTTGATAATCACTTGATACGATGAGTTGAGAGTTCTAATGAAATAGTAATTTGTGGACATTGTAATATTAACTCTTCTTCTAATTCTGGCCCTTCTCCTTGAAATGGAAAGTAAAAGTATCTTAAGCAGCACGTTCAACGAAGGCATAAAGAGCATTTATCGGAATTTGGAGCAAGCCTCTTGTACGAAATCCGTTTTGGGACAAATTTTTATCTTTTCAGGCAGGTGCATATGCAACAGGTAAGATGATTTCAAGGCTGGGAGTTGGGACCTGAGCAGGGGCATTGTTTCTACAGACAGGTTGAGAGGGGGAGGGGGACTTAGTGAGGAAAAATATCACGTTTCCCGATTCTTCCGACCATCAAAACCCACACAAATTCACATTTTTCCTGTATTTTACCCACTTCCTCATCCAAGTTGGGGGTGCTGAAGCCAAGCTGGACCATGCCAGCAATTAACTTCGGCACTGATCGGGCACAATGGGACTGAACCATTGTGCCCGATCAGTGCCAAGTTAATTGTTGGCTTGGGGAAGAGGGAAAGAGGGGGCTGAAGCCCCCTCAACGGGCCCAAATCTCAACCAAGTTGCGGTAAACGCACAAAATACGGCATGCCGTAAGTGGAGTGCTCAGAGTACTGCATTTCTTTAAGAACGGTGCTTAGTTCAGCGTATCGTGTGGTCAAAATAGATTAGTCGGTAGAGCGCTAGTCCGGTAATACGGAGGTTGCCGGTTCGATCCCGGGTCGCGGCAAATTTTGCAGGCCGGTGCACCAATATGCCGTATGTACCAATTCACGGCATTTGGTGAGATTGGGCTCTTGGTGAGATTGGGCCCTGAATAGGAAACTTCACCTGGACCTGGGTCATCTTAAAAAAAAATGTTTGAAAGAGATATACATAATGCTGAGAGTTGTGACTAATTTTGCGTTTTGTGTTTGTGTTCGTGACCATCTTGACACTTTTTGCACCTCTGCTCCCACCCAAATCGCCCAATTTTGGGACACTGAACGACCACTTTGTGGCATCCTGCCATTGCTATTAATGTATTATTACATTTTTCGAGGTTGTAGTTTTTTAACTGAGATAGCCAGATTGTCGGGTGAACTGAGAAACCTCTAAATCTGATTTTTTTTCTTCCAAAACGACCTAGTTGCTGAGTTTAAACGCAAAAACCGTTGGGCATATTTGGGCATATTTTAAAAGAACAATTTTCACGACGTTTCGCAAACGTCATAAGTAATTACTCCACTGTGATTTCCACCGCACTTCGTTTCGCTTTTTGAACCGTCCGCCCAGTATTTCAGTTACCTTGCGTCCGCCCTGTCCGCCACCTAAAGGTATCGACTTGATTAATTTTGAATTGAATGTCAATTTTCTTTGTCAGTTTTCATTGGATTTCAATTGGAAAATAATGCAGACAATGGTCTTCAAAAGGCCAACTGTTGATGGGTAGGTCGCAGGGGCGTCGCTACCAGGGGTCCGGTTGCCCTGGACCCCCCCTCCCCCACGTTTGAGCGGGCGCCGAAGGCGCCCCCTCAAAAAGTGCTTCTGTTCTTGGTTTTAAGAGGACGCCGGAGGCGCCCCCTAAAAAATAAAATAAAAACATAAAAAATAAAAAAACACTAAAAATGTGTCCGCCAGTCTGTATGTGTGCGCCCCTAAGTCAGTGGCGTACTCAGTATGTATACGGTCATTCAGAGCATTACCCGGTCATTTTGACCCCGAGGCGTCCATGCAAAGATGGCGCCCCTCCGATCAGTGATGGCGCCTCTCCGGCCAGATTATGGACGCTTTCCCGGCCAGTGAGGGCGCCCCTACCATAGGCGACGCCTCTCTGGGCCGTGACAGCGCCCCTCCAGGCAGTGAAGGCGCCCCTCTGGCCAGGGAAGACGCCCTACGGCTAGTGACCACGCCTCTCTGGCGAGTGACGGCGCCCCTCCGTGACTGCCCTTCTCCGGACCGTGACGGTGCCCTCACGGCCAGTGAAGGCCCCTGCCGCTAGTGACGACGCCCGCTCCGGCTAGTGAGACGCCCCACAAAATATTGAAGCCACGACGAGCACGTGCGGAAAAGTAGCGCCCCGCCAAAATTTTCGCCATATTGGTGCTGCCCCCTCAATGGAAATTACTTGGTCAATTTGTTAATTTCTGCCACTGCCCACAGGTCCAAGCTCATGTGCGCCCCTCTTTCCAAAATGTGGCGCCCCTTATTACAGTTGCAATGCCAGCAAGAATGCCTTCGAGTTTCTGAGGGCGGCAAAGTGTCTTTTCCGAAGGCGGACATGGTACCTTCTAAAGGGTGGGCATAATAACTTCTAAGGGCGGAAGAATGCCCCTTAACGAGGGGCGACAAAGTTGGTCTTATGATGGCGGCAAACGGTCTTCTGATGACGACAAAATACTATCGAGGGCGGCATAATGCGTTTGAGGGGCGGCTAAATGTTTTCTCTGCAAGGGTGGGGTCAGTATGTCTTCCGAGGAGGGAGGCATGATGCTTTTCCAAGGGAATGCGCTCTGAGTGCGGTAAAGTGCCCTTTTGAGGGTGGCAAAATGCTTTCCGAGGACGGCATGATGCCCTCCTAGCACGGGTGGCGTTCCCCATTCAAAATGTGAGGGCACTGCCCCACCAACTTCCCGCTTTGCCCCATCAATTTTTGTAAATTTTGAACCGTCCCTGGCGTTATTTTTTTCCTTCAAACATGTAAAACAACCAGACAGCGCCCAATAACTTATTTTCATTAAAGCTCCAACCATACTTCCGATGGCGACGAGATGCCTTCCGAGGGCGGCATAATGCGTTGTGACTAAGCACTGTGCAGTCGGCGGTCCTGCATGCCTCGCGGAAGGGGGGGCGCCCCTGCGAGTGCAGGTGTCGCCCCTCGAGTCGTGAGTTTCGGCGACACCCCTTAAGGTTCGGAAATAAGGCCCCCTTTTGGACTGGAGATGACAACCAACATCCGTGCCCTCCCCTCTCGAAATGTGCTTTCTGGATGTGGGCATGGACCAATCCCTTTGTCTTTGATTATTTTATTGGATTATTTTTTTATTTTATTATTCCCCACTGTACCTCCCATGAAACACTGAAGCGATGGGTACAATTTTTATGTCTGTTCGTTTCATTGTTTGCAATTGTTTTTTTGCTGATATTTTCTTTCCATTCCTGATATTTTTGTGGACGCTATTTAAATATGCATGGTTTATCACCTCACCTCTTTTTGTGTGAAAGAGGGACGGAAAATTTAAGCAAGTGAAATCAGGGGAGGATCCAGGAGTCAATTGAGGCAAACCCCTGAAAAGCCCTGGAACCATGTTTGTCCCCCATCCACACAAAAAAACACGGTCGTTGGACGTACCTACACACATACCTACGGCTACAGTTGCAGATGAACTGAGACGCGCTTCCCCTTTCAACAATTTTCTCTCCCTGATGGCCGACGGCCTGCTAACACCCTGCTTAACGTTATTGTTAGATACGTCACTAGATTTCACCAAAAAAAGGGGAAAAAACGGACATTTGCCCGTGTTTTTGCTGCTGGATTTGCTAGAAATTCGCTCCTGAGTGAAATTAAGAAAGTTCATGGGTTTGCGCTCCTCTAGACCGCGGCGCCCCCTCTGGGTTTGGCGCCCCCCTGGCAGTGGACCCCCCCACACACTTTTGAGAAGGAAGCGACGCCCCTGGTAGGTCGAACCGGTAGCTTTAATATTCTCCGCAATAGAAGCGTATGCAGTGCTAACTAATGAATTTCACTCAATGGGTTAATCACACAATGGACAAATTCACTCTGGTGTGGATATAGTTTTAAGTAACTATCATTGTTAATTGTTAGTTGATTTCCTATTAACAAAATACCAAAAAATGCTTGGAATAGACCCTAGTGCAAACATTAACGCATTTGCAATCGCGTCCAATATTATTTGCGAGTCAGGAACCAGCGAACGCAGTTGTTTACGTTTTTACACATCTGATTCAAGGAGCAATTTCTGCCGTTCGATGCCTCCTTGTGACGTCACAACTCGTTTTGGTGACGCAAAATTGTTGTAACGTCAACTGTTAACATATTACTATTTTTCAAATGACCACAAATTCCGACTTTTTCGCAAAAATTAATGTCAGGCCCGTAATCAGGGCATTCTTCTCCATCATCATACATACTTTTTCCAAGGTGCTATATTCCCTTTAACATAGGCGTTTTCAGGCAGTTATAAAGTGGGCAGTGAAATGTCCGCCAGCAGTCCTCGCAGCACGGTGTCTCGGTACGAACCGTATTGCTCCGCACCGGCTGACCCCGAGTCGGACGGTGCGTGCCTCCGGCCATACAGTCACGTGACGAGCAGTGGTGCAGAGGGCGGTCAGCCCGGCGCCGCGCAGGGGCGCACCCAGGCCTCCACTCAGTGGTGCACTCACAACATCCCTCCTCCCGAACCAAAATATCAAGGTTTTAACACTCGCGCCCCACACTGCTAGCACGGTCGCAAGTCATACCGCGGCGGCGGTGGGAGCTCAGCCGAGACAGGTGGCGCCCCCTGCCGTAGGTGCATCAGCGACCGGGTCACTCAGCTGCTGATCAGGTAGAGGGACAACCTCCTCCGCAGGTGTCGCCACCATCGGCGCTGGAGAGCCGGCCCGCACCGATATCGACACCGGCCGGGCTCCTTCACGGTCCTGTCGGTCGCGACAGCGGGTGTCGGCGACCCTGGCCGGGACACAGGCGGAGCTGCTGCCGTGGGCGGGGCTGCTGCCGTGACGTTCTCGTCGTCCGGTTCGTCGGAGACCCACAGGACGCGTCTGGGATGACCTGGTCCAGATGGCGCTGTATCACTCGGTCCAGATGGCGCTGTATCACTCGGCCGTCGGTCAGTTTCGAGCCAGAACGTTCGATGCAGCTACCGCGCAGCCACCGGGTCGACCGATCGACCCCTGCCAGACTGGCCACCTGCGAAACAAGAACATGCATTCCGGGTAAAATGGTGCGATTTTGGGCACTCTCATCATACTTTTGCTTCATACTCTGCTGCGAAGCCACCATCCGATCCTGCAAGTTCGGAAGGATGCAGTCGAGGCGAGTTCAAAGCCGGCGGCCCATCATCAACTCCGCTGGCGTGTGTCTGGTGATGCTGTGGGGAGTAGTTCGATATGCAAACAAAATCTCGCTAGCCTTGACTGAATGATTCCACCATACTGCTTCCTTAAGCCCTGCTTTACAGTCTGAACAGCCGTTTCGGCCAGTCCGTTACTCTTTGGTGATAACGGGACCATCAGCAGATGCCGAATGCCGTTTTGTGCACAAAATGACTGGAAAGACGGGGATGTGAAGCACGTAGCGTTATCGGTGACTATCACTTTTTGAAAGCCCCCACACGAAAACGATTTTCGCAGCTCTTCTACAGTTACCTCAGCAGTAGAGCGAGTCGTCACATGTACAGTCGGTCTATTATGTATCTTTCTTTTTTTAGCTTCTAAAACTCATCTGATTTCATTTCTGTGTACACGAATGACTGATTTAAGGGATCGTGTGGTACCTACCTAGGTACTGGGTAGGTACCACATGATCGCTTGTATCAAACCTTCATGTACACATAAGTGAAATTAGATGAGTTTTAGAAACTAAAAAGAGGAAGATAAGTAATAGACCGACTGTACATCCAACCATTTGGTGCACGCGTCAGCGATCACCAGTAGAATCTGACCGTTTACAGGCCCGCAATAGTCCACATGAATCCACTCCAGGGGCGGGTGAGCCAAGCCCACAGGCTGAGGAGCGTAACTGGTGCCTGTCTGCGGTATGTCTGACCAGGGACGGGTGGGCCAAGCCAACGGGCTGAGGGGCGTGAATGGTGCCTGTCTGCGGTACGTCTGACATGCAAGACACCCACTGACCATCTGAGAGATGTCAGAACCCACATTTGGCCACCACACATACATCCGTGCCAAACTCTTGGTGTGACTTTCGCCCATATGCCCTTCGTGGAGCATCGCGAGAACGCGATCTCGCAACTCGGTCGGCACAACGACCAGTGAGCACCAGAGTAAACAGCCATCGTGTGTGCTGAGCTCACCTTCTTTACGGCGATACTGTACCGGCTCCGGAGCAGGTAATCCATCAGCAGGCCATCCGTCCCGGGTGTACCGCAGGACGACACTCAGTACCGGATCTCGGGCTGTGAATGCTCAGATACTTTCGGCTGTAACCGGAGTCGAGTCGACAAACTCCATGAGATGTACCGTCTCTGCGGCGGGTGTTGGCAGCTCGCATGGTCCTGTTGGCAGAGGCAGGCGACTCAGACCATCACAGTGGCCCTGTTTTGACCCTGGCACATACTCCAACTTGTATTTATATATCCTGACAGGACCAGTTCTCACCGAGATACCCTGGGAGATGCCAAGGGCGAGATCGGGTTGTCTTTCCCAAGCATTCCCAGCAGGGGTTTGTGGTCAGTGCGTATGCTGAATTTTCTCCCAGCAAAGTAGTAATGGAACCGGCGGACCCCCGCGATGACAGCCAATCCTTCGCGATATGTCTGGGAGTATCGCTGTTCTGTCTTAGACAGTGATCGAGAGTAGAATGCAACAGGGCTCTCCCCAAGATGCCCGTCAACAATGCTCAACACGCACCCCAGACCCCAAGGGCTGGCATTGCATGCGAGGATCACCAGCTTGATTAATCAAAATGCGCCAGAATCTGGGGAGATTTGAGCAAATCCTTTCCCGCTTGAAACGCCGTCTGTTGCTCCGGACCCCACTCCCACTTCTGACCATTCCTCAGCAGCTTGTACAGCGGTGCGAGGACAGTAGCCAGATCTTTCAAGAATTTGGAGTAACAGTTGACCAGACCCACCCAGACCTGCAGCTCTTTGATGCCTTTTGGAGCAGGGGCGCTCTCCACCGCACTGACCTTCTCTGCCGTCGGTTTCACGCCGTCTGGACCGATGTGTTGACCCAAGTAGATCACCGACTGCACGCCGTGCCGACACTTCTTCCGCTGCAGCCTCAGGTTGGCGTCCAAGAAGCGCTGCAGGACCTCTTCCAGGGCGGCTCTGTGCTCCTGTGGATTATTTCCAGACTTGACCACATCGTCAAGGAATACCCCCACCTCTGGTATTCCGACAGCAGCGTTTTCATGTATTGCTGAAACACTGCTGGGGCTGAAGCATAGTCGAAACCCAAGAGGGTTGGAACGAGAATAACCTTATGAGTGTTGATGGCCAGATACTTGCTGTTACGAATGCGAAATTAATGGGCAAAGACTTAATATATAAATAGGAAATCTTATGCCGTTAAATAACTAAAGATAAACGATAAAGAACGATAGGTACGACGGAGTATATATATGGGCTGTGTGCTTTTTTTTCAAATCCTACCGGCTCAGTTCAATCGAGCGCGAAACACAAATTACAGTACCAGCACCGCCATACATTTATATGCCACCACTGACGGCGTGACACCCTCCCTCGGATAAGGTGTGCGTGTGCCGCCTCAGATGCGGGAATCCGGTGGCTCCTGCGAGCAGGGCAACACCTTTGCTGCGGGCCGTTGGAGCAGTCCCTTGACGGCTGCCAGGCGACGGACCGCACCGGCGGTCGGCACGGGGAAGACGGGCGCCGTTTCGCTGCCAGGGGCCACAACCCTTCTTGGGAACAAGGATATTTGCTCTCAGCGCAGCAGAACCGGAGTCGACTGTGTTTCGTAAGCTCCTTGTCTCTTGAGACCATTTCTTCCTCTGCGTAAGAACTGGCACATATTCCTTGCGCCATCTCTTCCAAAACTGGTCGGCGATGCTCTGGGATAGTCGCCAACTCCTTTTGCAAGGTGGTCTGCCTCACAGAGACAACCCGGCGGTAGCGAGCAGAGTGGATGCCGTAGAGAATGTGTGTTCGGGAGTGATGGCCCTCCAGATCCGTTCCGTCGGACTTGACGTGGGTCAAGAGGTTCGCTGTTCCACAACTGCTTCGACCTGTCGAAGGTGAAGTGTGTCTAGTCCTCCAGTAGATCGATGATTCTTTTCCAGCACGGCCTCGAACGGCCCTCTCACGGAGGCCCCATCCTTTCCAGCTCCTCTCCATGTAGCGCCGCCGGAGTGTTGAAGTGCCATTTCGTCCCGTCTTGAGATAAGTGGTCAGATAAAGTACTGGCTGGTTGAAATCCAGCCAGTGCCCTTCTCAGCTCCTGTTCCCCTTTTACGAAGCTCTTACCGTTGTCCGAAATAACACGCGAGCTGGCTTTCCAGTCTACCGATCGACCGTCGAAACGCCATCAAGAACGAGTGTGTGTCCAGCGAACTTGATATCTCAAGATGAACCGCTCTTGTCGTTAGGCAGGTCACCAACAAGCAGTACCGCTTCTCTGTTGTCTTCTGTTTCTTGACCAGTAACGGTCCGAAGAAGTCAATCCCACGTTGTGGAATGCACGGCAGTCATCGAGCCTGACTGCAGGGAGATCCGCCATCCTTGGCAGCTGCGGCTGAGCTCTCCTTCGACGGCACAACGGGCAGGCACCCAGCACGCGCTTCACTGTTGAACGAGCGCATGGCACCCAGTATTTTGTCGCATGTTCATTTATTAATGCTCAGTCCCGGCGTGCATGAGTGCAGCGTGGGTAGTGCAATATTATCATCTGTGTTAACTTTTTATGTGCAAGGTAGTAAATCACTGGTGTCGGAGCCGATGAATCTGCGGGGCGTTCGAGAGTCGACCGCCGACCCGCACAACCGTCATCGTCTAGGCGTGGGGAAGGGACCAGTAAATCGCTTCAACTGTCCAGTGGCCGACCGTCTCGTAGTTCCAGCGATGTCAGTCGAAAGAAGTCAGCCTGTGTCTTGCAGATGATCAGCAGCTCAGCCTTGTCAACTCTTAAGACTGTGAGTGGACCCCTTTGTCTCCTGTCTTCGTTTCTTTCTGCGATGCTTGCTGACAGGTTGCATACGAATCGGGTAGTTGCCATGCCATACCGTCCACCTGTAGGCGTGTGTAGGATGAAAATCGAACCGGATCGGGTAGGTCCACCGAGGAGACTGATCCAATCGAAACGGTGCCGACTACTTTCACCTCCGGATCTGTGTGCTCAGGCTCTGGAAGGTGGATACTGGCCGGCCAGTTGTCTTCCTCTTCAGCTAGAAGAGTGGTCCTCGAAGCCAGCGGCGCTCTCCGGTCAGCAGGGAAGCTTCAGTGAAGCCGCGCGAGCAGTCGTCCGCTGGATTCAGGGCGCCCGGAACGTGACGCCACTGAGCGGGATCAGTCGTGTCTCGAATCTCAGCGATGCGATTTGCAACGAAAGTGTGAAAGCGTCGGCTGCTGTTAGCGATATACTGCAGGACCACCGCGCTGTCGCTCCAGAAGAAGGCTCTGTCGATTCGAAGCGAGAGCTCCTGCGAGATAGTGTCCGCCAGGCGCACCGCCAACACCGCGGCTTGTAGCTCCAGCCCCGGACGATTGATAGGGTCGAGGGGTGCGACGCGGGTCCTGCTCATAACGAACGAGCATCTGATTTTCCCCGTGGCATCTTTCACCCGTAGATATGCGACGGCTCCGAACGCTGTCTCCGATGCGTCGCAGAATATGTGCACCTGTCTTTCCACGGTTGGCTCGCTTCCGCCTTCGTAGCTGCGTGGAACTTGCAGCTGCTGCAGGTTTCCCAGCTCCGTTTTCCACCGTTCCCACTGTTCCAGCTCGGCCCCAGTCACTTCCGTGTCCCACTCCAGTTTCAATGCCCAAAGGCGCTGCACCAGCACTTTAGCTACGAGCAGAAAAGGGGCGGCAAGGCCGAGGGGGTCGTAGATCGACGCCACCTGCTGCAATATGCCGCGCTTAGTGGGTGGAACCTCCAGCAGACTAACTTGCAGACTGATGGTGTCCTCATGTGTGTCCAGATAAATTCCCATACCTTTTCCTTAGGCAGTTCTCTGGTCAGATCTTTGATTGAAAGAGAGCTCGCTCTGAAGCCGGCACGTGGGCCAGCACTTCACGGGAGTTGCTCAGCCACTTGGTCAACCTGAAGCTGCCTCGACCTACGATAGCAGTGACTGACTTAACGCGCTCGACTGCAGTGGATACTGTCGGCTCTGATCTACAAAATCGTCCGCATAGAAACTGTTTCGTAATGCTTTCGTCGCAGTTTGGGCGTGGCTACCGTTCAGACTTCTTGCTGCTGTTCGACGCAAATACGAAGCTGTGCCGATGCCGGCGATGATCTAGCGCCGGAATATGATCCGATCCATCTGCGTAAACGTCAGGTGATCGCCCACTTTCCATGTCGCGCCACAGAAAGCTTAGTGACGGCTGATCCTGCTCTATGACGGCAACTTGATGAAACATTTCTTCAATATCGGCGGCCATTCCAATACATTCCTGTCGAAACCTCATCAGGATGCCAACTCCGCTCTGCAGCATGTCGGGCCCGGTAAGCAGCTGACTGTTGAGCGAGACGCCGGCGTGTTATGGCTGCTGCGGGTCAAACACAACCCTCCACCTTGTTGGGTTTGGGTTCTTGCTGGTGACGCGTGAAATGTGGTAGAACCGCGTCTGTCTGACTTGTGCTTCAGGTCTTGCGAAGGTCAGCTTTGGGCGTATNTCCTTTCCCAAACACAATGCACAGTTTCAATTTTAACCAACGTTTCACGTGCGAGATGCGTAATGGCTCATCCATGATTTGGAACATCTACTAGCATTATAGATGACGCTACGGTATATCGAAAAAAGGTTAATAAGAAACGTTGTAGATAAGCCTCATAGCTATATGGTTGCTGAAGTCAGGAATTTAAAATATGTCCCATAGGTTACGAGCCAGCCAGTTGAAAGGTGCTAAGACTGTTTGAGATACTGTTACTAGGTACTTGAGGCACTTGGTAGGTACTTGAGTAGGTACTGTTTGAGGTACTTGAAATTTGAGGTTACTGTCATGTACTCAAAGTTGGGGGACAAAAGTCACTATGTCCCCCAAACTTTGAAAATGGGGATGTCCCCCTGTCATCCCTGGTGGCGGAGCCCATGATTAAAATATAAATTTGAAGATATCCGTCAGGGCTGGAGATCTCTTTCTGAGTCTGGGGGATCCAGTCTGGAGGGGCCCACCAGAGACAGGGGCCCTGCAATACATGGGGCCGGGGTTGTTGGCGAATCTAGCGTTGTTGTGTGGGGGAGGGTGACGTCAGCGCGAAGTTGTTGAGTTAGCGAAAGTAAATATGTTTTAAAGTCGGGATCTTTGGGAGCAGCAAAAGCCTACCGATTTGATTGGGCCCTCCCATGCCGACATAGAGCCAATTCAGATTGAAGGGGCCCACTCAGACTAGCAATAAAGGCATCTCAGCCAGGCATTGAACACGACAAGGTCTTAAAAAAAAGTTTCAGACCAGACCAGGGGGACCCTCAGGCAGACAGACGCACAGACCCTCAAACCGACAGTTTTCCTTCAGGCCGACCAAGGGCCCCCTCAAGCCGATCGAGAGCCCCTTAAAGTCGATCAAGGGTCCTGCTAAGCCGATCAAGAGCTCTGTCAACCCGCCATTGGCTGGGGCCTCAGCCGAACGCCATTGGCTGAGGGGGGGGGGCGTTTTTCGCCCCCTCGTTATCTTCCAAGCCAATAATGGCAGCGAGACGCGCAAGACGGCAATAGAAAGCTCTTAATGAGACCACTCTTTTTATAAATCAGATCATATGTCAGGTCACAGTCAGGTCGAAGGTCAAATGTTAGATATTTGAGTTTTTGGCCATATTTTCCATTCAAAGCCGTATCTTGAGACTATTTATTGTCGCACAAAGTGCTCTCCAAGGTATGCTGCATCTCCCGTATAAGCAAAAGTGAAATTGTAAGCAAAGATCGAGTTCAATATCAGGTCAAAACAGGTCGCTATTGGCAAGATATCACGCGCATGGGCGTACCCAAGGGGGGGGGGGGCTAAAAGGGGCAATTGCCCCCTGAAGGTCCGTGCGTGCCCCCTTGGCCAATGGGCTTCCCTGGTAAATGGGCTCCCTTGGCCAATGGGCCCCTTTGGAAATAGGGCCCAAAGGGCCCTATTTTATCTGTAAAGACCACGCGAAGCGTGTTCTATAGAGTGTTTAGAGCACATCAGAGGCTCTTCAGCGGTTCTTCAGAGGTTTTTGAGGTCAGAGTACCCCTAAGGCGACCAGAGTGCCACCTCAGGCGACCAGAGTGTCTTCTCAGGTGGCAAGAGGGCCCCCTCAGGCGGTCAGAGTCATAGGCATACAGACCAAGGGGAGGGGGCAAAAGGGTAATTGACCCCCTGAAGGTCTGTGCGTGCCCCCTGGACCTATGTGCCCCCTTTGGAATTCGAGCCCGAAGTGCCCTATTTTCAATCTAAAGACCACGCAAAGCGTGGTCTTTAATGAATTCAGAGCACTTCATTTTTTCCCCGAGGTTCTATAGGTCAGAGTGCCCCCTTAGGCGGCTCTGGGGTTTCATGGATGCAGAGCAGCCAAGGCCTTTGGAGCATCAACTCGACCTCATACATTTGGCTAGTGCAGCCAGAGACGCAGGGGCAAGGGGCACGGCATCCCAAGGGGCCCCCTCAGCAAAGGCCCCCCGAAAAAAATTGCGCGAAAATAAAAATCTCACGGATTTAGGCCACTATATTTTGCAGGGCCCCAAAAAGGCGCAAAAAGGAGCGTCGCCGACCATTTTTTAGTAAAAAAGTCTGTCCACTGTGCCCCCTGCTAGTGCCTCAGTCCACGAAATAGGGCCTGCGCCTTCGGTGCTCTCACACAATTTCACCGTATTTCGCCGGCCTGGCCAAATACGGCGAGTTTTTTTGGGGGATGTACCTGGGGTCCCCTGATTTTTTTGAAAATATGCCCTCTACAAATAAAGTGGGCAAAATCCGCCGTTTTTTTAGTGGGGTTACCTTGTGCCCCCGACCAAAAATTGCCCCCTGAAGCGAATCCTGGGTACGCGTGTGATCATGCGACACATTTTTATGGGTTATCTTATGCCGTTAAGTAACTAAAGATAAACGATAAAGAACGATACGAACGATATATATATTGCTTGCCAATATTACATCAGTCAGTCGAGCCGCTATGCACAAATTTCCAGTCACCACGCGCCATACATTTATATGTGCCACCACTTACGGCGAGGGTGAGAGCATCCCTCCCCCTCGCATTAAGGTGTGCGTTTGCCGCCTCAGTTGGCGAGGGGAATCCAGTGGCCTCTCGCAGAACAGGCACACCTTTGCCATGCGGGCCGTTGGAACAGTCCCTTGACGGCTGCGCATGCTCGACGTATCGCAAACACGGCCGTCAGGCACGCGGGGGAAGACGCGCTGTTATGCGCAAAGCCCAGGGCGGCACAAACCCTCTTTGGGACATTGCTCTCAGCCAGCAGAACCAGGTCGTTGTTTTTCGTAAGCTCCTTCCTGTCTCTTGGAGAACCAAGATTTCGTTCCTGAGAACGAGAGAACATGGCGATAAAGAATGGAATCTTACGAGAAGAAAAGAGAGAAGAGATGAGAAGGAACGTAGCAAAGCGCCGGTTCAAGAAACTGTAAATAGCACGAAGAGACTTGACGCATCGGCCACGGAGCCTCCAACCACGAACGACAGGTGGCACACCGGACGGAGGCCGCCGATTCACGCAGGGATAAAAGATTGTAACATATGAATCAGACATTACTTTCCCATAAATATTCCAAACATGAGTTCACCATTTAGGACGGCCCAACCTGATAACACCATTCGCACGTCACCCAAAACTTATCATTATTCCGCCCTGGCAACGCCGTTAGATAAAGCCATTCTGTTTCTGTTAACCAAACGGCAAACTGCGACGACCAGTTAAGTGAAAATATCGACGACCTAAGTGCGACTCCGCGAGTTTCGTCCGTGGTTCTCTGCCATGCTGCTAGCCTGTCAGAGCTTCTTCCCTCCGATAACCCCAGAGCAAGATGGGTCCGAAGCGCCGCCGCCGCACGGGTGAGTCGTTCGGCGCGTCCCACTTCAATGGCGGCCTGCCGGCAGGCGTCGCCGCTGCTTTGGTCCCACATCTCATGCTACATCTGAACGGCGTGTGTACTGCTTATGTCCTAGCTGTCCGGCTGGCGCAGGCTGGTCACGGACCTTGGCCAGTCCGGCACCCGTACCTTGACCATACTTCCGGGGCCCTACAAAGACCGCTCTGGTTCGTTCTCAAGATGCCGCCTCCCGTGACTGGGACACAGTCTCTTAGCCTCGAGCCAATCACAAAGCGCCCTGCACAAGGCCACCAGCTGACCGCTCGCCGGCCGTCCCTCGGGCCCGAAACGGCCACGCAACAGCCACGAGAAGCCACGGCCAGGCGAACAGCCGGCCACCTAGTGGCACATATCCAACTAAAGCTTGGCCACAGCATCACCAGGCGCCTCCACCGTCTAGCACTCCAGCCGAACAGCCGGCCACCTAACGGCACATATATATAAACACAGCTTGGCCACCGTACCACCAGGCGCCACCACCGTCCAGCACTACCTGCTCCAACAGCCAACACCTGTGCTGCCCAGGGCTTGCTATGGGTTTGGTTGCATCACTGCGATACCTATGCGGGCAGCTGTCTCCATACTAAACACTGTCTCCCTGTTGCCTGCTTCCTTTACGCATGGCTGGTGAACATGTTATGTTCTGCCCACCGCCCGCCGGCTGACCGTCTCACCCACGCGACCAGCCGCCAGCTGGAGATGCTTACACACAAGCTACCACCATCACACACCAACCGGCCCGCAGGCTGAAGGTGTCAGTGTCAGGCAACCAAAAAGGCCCGGACTGGCGTGATCGCTAGGCCCACATCAGCCCGCAGGCTGGGTGACAGGTACTGAATAACCACACAGGCACACGCAGGCTGCTCCCCGACCACGGCACAACGGACCGCAGAGAATGGACTCCAGGGTCATACCACACATACACAGGCCGCAAGGCATGAAATATCTGCAACGGTAGACGAGCAGCCCGCAGGCATGGACTCGAGGTCGTACACGCAACAGCCCGCAACATCAGACCCGCCGGAACAAATAGGGTGACAGAGTCTTACACACAGCCCCGGAACAGGCTGCTCCCTGACCACGCACCGGCCCGCAGGCTGACTCCAGGGTCATACACAGCCCGCAGACTGATTCCTGATTCTCTGGCAGACAGCAGCCCGCAGGCTGCTCGAGGTCTCACGCACAGCCCGCACATCAGCCCGCAGGCTGGGTGACAGGTCTTACACACAGCCCGCAGGCTGCTCCCTGACCACGCACCGGCCCGCAGGCTGACTCCAGGGCATACCACCAGGCCCGCAGGCTGATTCTCCGGCAGACAGCAGCCCGCAGGCTGCTCGAGGTCTCACGCACAGCCCGCTGGCTGGCCCTTCCCCACACACCGCCCCCCTGCGTCCCACAACAGCACGCAGACTGCTCTCTAACCACACACCAGCCCGCAGGCTGATTGGCTGATCCCACACCGCCAGCGACTCGGTCATGACTGTCCCACCGTTTCAGGACCACCACCACCCGCCGCTGCGGCGTGGGAGGGGCCTGCTACCGCCCCCTCGGACAGCACCGGCGAAATACCTGCTGTAGTCCAGCTCCGCTGCGACCCCGAGGCCCGCCGGCGCAGCGCTACGCCCGGCAGGCCCAGCAGGCCCGGCACCCGCGCCTCGCGCGGCCTCCAGCACCCCGGACCGGCCGCCGCCGCCGGGCCCTCCCCGGTCGCGGCTGCCGCCGCTCCCTGCATCCGATCCAGCGCTACACGGATCTCCAGTCGGCGCCGGGCCGCAGTCAGTGGCAGCAGCCACAGCAGCAGCGGCCAATCCGGCGCCGGCAGCGGGGACGGCAGCGCAGCCAGCTCTGCAAGCGAGTCCACAGCGTCCGACCACCAGCACACGGACTCATCATCCGCCGGCGCCGACCTCCCGCCCCGCAGTCGGAAGCGCTCCCGCGTCGCATCCAGACCTCCCCGCCTCCCCTCCAGCGGTCACCGATACACCGTCCCCCGCCACTTGTCCAGGCGCATGCGCCGGCGGC
This sequence comes from Semibalanus balanoides, assembly GCA_014673585.1. Taxonomy (NCBI): domain Eukaryota; kingdom Metazoa; phylum Arthropoda; class Thecostraca; order Balanomorpha; family Balanidae; genus Semibalanus; species Semibalanus balanoides. The sequence continues at coordinate 70,025 of VOPJ01010243.1, forward strand.
TGAATCTCATTGGCTGGGCGGGTTACGTCACGGACGTCTGGCCGGGGGCGCGACTCCTCTCTGATTCGCCGACCCTTGGATGACGTCAATCGTGGCGCTCTCCTGTTTTCTCCGCCCACCGGCCGGCAACGGGTGGGCGGGGCGCCCGGTTTGTTTTGTAGCCTTTCCTGCGTTAATTACGTCAGCCATGGCACCTTGGAGCTTGATGTTTGTTGTCCCGTGTTTCACTGGCTGGCTGCGGCGATGGGGGCCGTCTCTCTTGTGTATTATTGCCACATTGGTCTCTTTAGCTGTTGTAGCCGGGATAAGACTGTCCCTGGTCCCAATGACTGGTTCCGAAATGGGGTCGTCTCCTTTGTGTATTATTGCGGCGCTTCCGACCGCACTGGCGGCAAATTGCACCGTGCGTAGCCGGGTTGTGGCCTTCCCTGTGGTGGCAAGTTCCCTTAGGCCCGCCGGTCTGTCACAACAGTCCTAACACGTCCACCTGGCCCACTTGTCGGCGAAACTTCGGCGGCCCGCGGTCCCCGTGTAGATCCCAATGGCCTGCTTGTGGTAATCACGGTCAAACCTCATCTAACTGGCCCCGCTGGGTCCGGTAACTTACGCGGCCCGCGGTCGCACACAATCTACGTAGATATTCAATCCAATGGCCCGCTGGTCACTCGCGATCGTCAAACCCCGTCCACCCGGCCGCTGGTCGGTGGCATTCGGTGGCCCGCGGTCGCGTCGCAGCACATCCAGTCCACATAGCCCGTGGAACGTTCCCGGCAGTCGACCTCGAGCACCGGCCCGCGGTCGGTAACTGACCAGCGGCCCGCGCGCCACTGACAGTCCAACTCATCAACCTGGCCCGCGACCCGGTCCCATCGACCGTCGTCCGTCAACATGGCCCGCCGGTCATTCCCAGCAGTTTAAATAGACCTGCCCCTGGTCTGAGGATGCACGTCGGCGCCATCATGTGGCTTGTCAATCACATCACATTCGGACACAACGTCCTGGCCCCCGCCCGGTCAACTCCGACAACCTCCGTCCGCATGGCCCGCCGGTCAGCCACATCAGCCGGTCCCCCATACTTTCAGCCATCATCTGATCTTGGTTTGACGGTGCCTCACATTCCCGCCGCCGTCATCCGGCTCGGCTCAGGACAGCTCCCCGCCGCGCGTTAACCGCCGGTTTAACTGCTTACAGGTGCCATCGGACCGGCCAAGCGGCCACGCCCACCTCGGGCGGGGCAGGTAGCACAGCCAGACACAACCAAGTCCACCCACCATGGGGCACCCGGATCGCCAAGGAGCTGCGCCAGCCCCCAACACAAGCGACCCGCCGGAGAGCACTGGCTTTCCCGCGTCTCGAAACACCTCGGCATCTGGAGACCCCTCACTTCGGCCGGTGACCGGACCCAGGGCGCCAGCAGGCCGACACGCACGGGACGGCAGAAGCCCGCTATCACGGCGCAGGTGCTACACCCGCAGCAGCAGCAGCGACAGCGACCTGCAGTGGCCGGGCGATGACAGCACCCCCGAGAGCGTCACCCACTCGTCAGCGAAGGGCTGAGCCAGTCCGCCCCCGCGAACACGGGAACACCCCCGCAGCCGCGACCGCCGGCGCAAGGCCAGGAGCCTCCACAGGATCGATTTTCTGGACCTGTCAGCCATGCCGGTCAGGTCGCGACAGCCCACACCACCGAGGGGGCTCAAGCTGCCAACAGTCAGTGCGGCTGCGCTCGCCGCCCTCGCCGACCGCACCAAGGTGGTCTCCGTGGACGAGGGTTCGCACATCTACAAGCACCCCCCGCCGCAGCACCGGAAGCACCTTCCGCCCGGTACCCGCCGCTGAGCCCGGTCGCCTACATGCGCGGCGTCACCGCCATCGCCGTATACCGCACGTATTTTTTTCCGGCGGCCGCAGTACAGTAGACCTCCTACCTGCTGTGGCTACAGGGCAGGGCCGGGAATCTGGGGACCGCAGCGTTGCGCGACCTGGATGTGCAGGCACACACACACATCGCCAGATATGGAACTGAGTTCCACGACCCGGCTTCGCTCACCGAGGCCGTCGGCCAAACGTTGGCCACCCCTCCTAACGCAGGGGCCACATAGCCTACGGTTCGGCTTCGTCCACGGCCGCAGTGGCCGCCGGTGCCTCTGCCGGTGTCATCCTGGCGGCTGGCCTGTGGGCCGGCACCACCTCCCACCTCAGCTACATCCGCGGGCTTAGCCTCGCCGTCCTGCAGGCGAGGCTCGCGGCCACTCGCGCGCCGCCCCCCTCAAACGTGTCTGCTAACCAGGAAATACACTTGGCGTTTTTGGCGTCTTTCAGTACAAGGACGGACCTCGGGGCAGCAGAAGCAAAACAGGACGACGGCACGGGAGGAGTCGAGACCGCGATACGCCAAAGCCTGCGAAAACTACGGTAAACGACTACAAGGTCACCGTATCAGTGCTATGGAAACCCCCCCCTCTTAACCGTAGCAAAGCGCCGGTCAAGAAACTTTAGCACGATAACTTGACCAGCGGCCACAGCCTCCAAACACGAACGACCGGTGGCCGCCCGTCCGGTGGGCAACCACCGGACGGGCGCCGATTCAACGCAGATAAAGATGTCAACTATATGAAATCAAACATTCTGTTCCATAAAATATTCCAAACATGAGTTCACACACTTAGGACGGCGCCAACCTGCTTACCATTCGACGTCCACCCAAAACTTATCATTAATTCGCCCTGGCAACGCCATCAAGATAAAGCCATTCTTTTCCGGTTAACCAAACGGCAAACTGCGACGACCAGCTAAGTGAAATTCCCCCCCCCCCCAACCACCAACAACGCCCAAACACCACCCTCATCACGTTCTACACAGTCTCCTCCTCACGTATGCTGTGATGGCCTCCAGATCCGTTCCGTCGGAATTCACGTGGGTCAAAGGTCGGCTGTTCACAACTGCTTCAACCTCGACGGTGACAGTGTGCAGCACTTCTTCAGTGACGATGATTCTTCCCAGCACGGCCCTCAGCGCTCTCTTCACGGAGGCCACCATCCTTTCCCAGACTCCTCCCATGTGAGGCGCCGCCGGAGTGTTGAATGCCATTCGATCACGTCCTTGAGATAGCTGGTCAGATAGGTACTTGGCTGGGGTTTGAAATCAGCCAGTGCCCTTTCTCCAGCTCCTGTTTCCCCTTTTATGAAGCTCTTACCGTTTGTCCGAATACACGCGAGCTGGCTTTCCACGTCTACCGACGAAACCGTCGAAACGCCATCAAGAACGAGTGTGTGTCCAGCGAACTTGATATCTCAAGATGAACCGCTCTTGTCGTTAGGCAGGTCACCAACAAGCAGTACCGCTTCTCTGTTGTCTTCTGTTTCTTGACCAGTAACGGACCGAGAAAGTCAATCCCCCACGTTTGTGGTGCACGGCAGTCATCGGAGCCTGCTCGAGGGGATTCAACCATCATTGGCGGTGCGGCTGAGCTCTCTTGACGAGCACGGGCAGGCACCAGCACGCGCTTCAACTGTTGAACCGAGCGCACGGCACCCAGTAACTTTTGTCGCATGTCGTTTTTTTATTTAATGCTCAGTCCCGGCGTGCATTAAGTGGCAGCGTGGTAGTGCAATATTATCATCTGTGTCACCTTTTGATGTGCGAACGGTCAAGCATCACCTGGGTTCGAGCCGATGAAATTCGAGCGGGCGTTCGAGAGTCGACCGCCGACCCGCAGCAAGCCGTCATCGTCTAGGCGTGGGGAGAGGGACAGTTAATCGCTTCTACTGTCCAGTGGCCGACCGTCTCGTAGTCCAGCGATGTCAGTCCAATAGGAGTCAGCCTGTGTCTTGCAGATGATCAGCAGCTCAGCCTTGTCAAGCTCTGAGACTGTGAGTGGACCCGTTTGTGTCATGTCTTCGTTTCTGCCGATGCTTGCTGACAAGTTGCGAACGAATCGTAGTTGCCATGCCACCGTCCGTCTGTAGCGTGTGTACGATGAAAATCGAACCGGATCGGGTAGGTCCACCGAGGAGACCAATCCAGCCGAAACGGTGCCGACTTCTTTCACCTCCGGATCTGTGTTCTCAGGCTCTGGAAGGTGGATACTGGCCGGCCAGTTGTCTTCCTCTTCAGCTAGGAAGAGTGGTCCTCGAAGCCAGCGGCGCTCTCCGGTCAGCAGGGAAGCTTCAGTGAAGCCGCGCGAGCAGTCGTCCGCTGGATTCAGGGCGCCCGGAACGTGACGCCACTGAGCGGGATCAGTCGTGTCTCGAATCTCAGCGATGCGATTTGCAACGAAAGTGTGAAAGCGTCGGCTGCTGTTAGCGATATACTGTGCAGGACCACCGCGCTGTCGCTCCAGAAGAAGGCTCTGTCGATGCGAAGCGAGAGCTCCTGCGAGATAGTGTCCGCAGGCGCACCGCCAACACTGCGGCTTTTAGCTCCAGCCGGACGATTGATAGGCTACGTAGGGGTGCGACGCGGGTCCCGCTCATAACGAACGAGCATCTGATTTTCCCCGTGGTATCTTTCACCCGTAGATATGCGACGGCTCCGAACACTGTCTCCGATGCGTTGCAGAATCTGTGCACCTCTCTTTCCACGGTTGGCTCGCTTCCGCCTTCGTAGATGCGTGGAACTTGCAGCTGCTGCAGGTTTCCCAGCTCCGTCTTTCACCGTTCCCACTGTTCCAGCTCGGCACCATTCACTGCCATGTCCCAATCCAGTTTCAATGCCCAAAGGCGCTGCACCAGCACTTTAGCTACGAGCAGAAAAGGGGCGGCAAGGCCGAGGGGGTCGTAGATCGACGCCACCTGCTGCAAGATGTCGCGCTTAGTAGGTGGAAGCTCCAGCAGACTAACTTGCAGACTGACGGTGTCTTCATGTGTGTCCTAGATAATCCCCAATACATTTTCCTTAGGCAGTTTTCTGGTCAGATTTTTGACTGAAGAAGCTCGCTCTGAAGCCAGCACGTGGGCCAGCACCTCATGGGAGTTGCTCAGCCACTTGGTCAGCCTGAAGCTGCCTCGACCTACGATAGCAGTGACTGACTGAACGCGCTCGACTGCAGTGGATACTGTCGGCTCTGATCTTACAAAGTCGTCCGCGTAGAAGCTGTTTCGTACGGCTTCGCAGTTGGCGTGGCTACCGGTCAGACTTTCTTCTGCTGTTCGACGCAATACGAAGGCTGCCGATGCCGGTGATGATTTAGCGCCGAATATGATCCGATCCTTCTGGTAAACGTCAGGTGATCGCCCACTTTCCATGTCGCACCACAGAAAGCTTAGTGGCGGCTGATTGATTGAGTGTGCTTCTCTATGACGGCAACTTGATGAAACATTTCTTCAATATCGGCGGCCATTCCAATACATTCCTGTCGAACCCTCATCAGGATGCCAACTCCGCTCTGCAGCATGTCGGGCCCGGTAAGCAGCTGACTGTTGAGCGAGACGCCGGCGTGTATGGCTGCTGCGTCAAACACAACCCTCACCTTGTTGGGTTTGTTCTTGCTGGTGACCGCGTGATGTGGTAGAAACCAGCGTCTGTCTGCCTTGTGCTTCAGGTCTTGCGAGGTCAGCTTTCGGGCGTAATCCTTACTGATGTATCCTTCGAACGTCTTTTAATAGGCCTCAGCCTTATCCGGGCAACGTCGCAGTGACCTTTCTGTGCGCTCTAGGCGATCCAGCGCTGCCGTATAGTTGCACGGTAGGGTGGCATCGTCGGTACACCACAGGAGGCCGGTTTCATATCGGTCCCCGCGCCATCTAGTAGTGCTTCTAAGGAGCGGAACTTCAGAGCGCGACCGCCTGTCGTCCTCCGATGCCATCACTTTTGTGTTGTACTTTGTCCCAAACGACTCTGTATCCCACAACTCTTTCAGCAGGCCATTGAGCTCATCGTCCTTTGTATTCTAACGATGCTCATGCATCACGTGCTGTGCTGTGGGTGGCACCAGTCCCGCTTTCGTACCAGACAGTGACCAGCCGAAGCTAGTCTTGATCGCAACAGGCTGTCCTTTCTTGCCGACGCGCACTTCCTGGCCCTGCTGGATTATCGCTTCCAAGACGTTTGCACCGAGCAAAACCTTCACTTGATCAGGACGAGCTTCTCTTATGTCCAGCCCCACAGTGTGCTTCCATTCAGATTTTCCTAAGCGGTATATCTTGGGAGACGGCACACTGAGCGTCGGCACCGACCATGCTTCCTCCACCGAAACTGTAACGTTGTCTGTGTTGCGTGACAGAGGGCGTAGCTCAAGTGACACCTTTAGAGCCGCTCTAGTGCGGCCGCTCCCTTCAACGTTGTCGAGACAGAGGGGGTAAACTTCTCCGGTTATTTTCAATTTCTTCAAGATGTCTTCGCTGCAAAGTGATATCTGAGCGCCCGAGTCCAGTAGTGCGAATGTATCCACGAACAGCCCTTCTGCTCCCATCACACGAACGGGCACAATCTGCAGCAGGGTCCTTGTTTCTCCCTGCACAGGACCAGGAGCTGTAATAGCTACAGTGTGGCAGGACGGAGCGCCACCGAATCCGAACTGCTGTGGAAGTATCCTTCTGCTGCCATGGAGGGTGAAATGGTGTCTCCCAGTGCAGCCGTTCCTCGCCGCACTGGCGCACAGCCACACAGCTTCTGGACCGATGCCCGAAACCAAGGCACGAAAAGCAAGCGACTTGACGAGCGATAAAATCCCGGCTCTTTCGTCCTTTGTTTTATGCAGGTACGATGCACAGAGATGCAGGTCTGTGTGGCCCTGCTCGCAGGCACATATTACCGCGCTGTCCCAGTGGTCAGACGGAGCGTTACACTGTCTTCCTGCTGTTGAAGTTGCACGCTGTGTAACAGCTGCCATAACGCTAGCCTGGTTTGTAGGACGGGAGCTTGCAGCGCTGCGGCTGTGCTGACGCGGCGCTGCACCGGTCCAGCTATTTCGGAACGGCTCTCTTCGCTGGAGGCAGTTAGAGGCTCGGTCCGTCGAGCTCAGACCGATTCGCACTTGCTTATCCAGCCAGTCATTGAAGTGCAGCAGCGACGGATGATCTGGCTCCATCTCCACCATTGTTCTGCCCCACTCTCTTATCAGGTCACCAGGAATTTTTGTCACTGCCCTCCGGAGGTTCTCTGTGCTCGTTAGATCGCCAGTGAACCCCATATTTTGCAGTACCTTGACTGCGCAATGCACTGCAGCGTGATATCTTTCTAAGCCGGCGCTGTCCATTTCTCGTACGTGGTGCTGCATTGAAACTGCGGGCGAGATTGGCTTGAAACATATCCTTTTTCCTCTCGAATCTTTCATCAGAATTTTAGAGCTTTCTCTATAGCACAGTAACCATCGACAACAACCCTTCGATCAGCTGCTGCGCGAGACCAGTGACCGCTGATTGGAGGTGGGCCATTTTATCGGCGTCTGACAGACCCAGTTGGTCGTGAATTAAAGTTTTGAAAAGACCAATCCACCGTGGCCATTCGCTTGCATTGCCGTTAAATTTGGAAAGCTGGATTTGTGGTACGCTCCTCTGCCCTGCTGACCTCTTACGAATACACTCTTGGCTTGCCTTTCCCGTTCATCTGCTAATCCATAACGTGGCCGCAGCACCGCTTATGGGCTCTGCCTCCCACTGTTGCCGTTCCTCCGGGTGGGCATAAAGCCTGCTTTCCTGAGCCACCGGCACAGTTTCTAGAATTGGGGACGGCGCGGTCGTTGCCATTGCTTCTCGTGCCGTTGCTGGAGCGGCCATCGGCGTCGCCACCGCCTCGGCCGTCACTGGCGATGTCAGTGACAAGGTGGCGGCTGTTGCCGGCACCCTTGACACCGGAGTTGTTGGCAGAGTAAATACTGTTGCTGGCCGCTGTGTTACAGACTCCGCCGCTGGTGAAAGTGCAGACGCTCCAGCCGGCAGCGGTGCAGCTACTGCAGCTAGCGCCGTCGGAGTTATGCTGTCTCACACACATAGCCAAACGGCCTCTTGACTGATATTTACATCGTCTTCGTCAGCTAAGTGAAGCGTAGCTTCAAGGTCTGCAAGCCTTGCTGCGTCCCTGTGCAATCCTGAGACGTTTTCGCCTCTCCAACTCTCTTCTTTTTATATCGAATTCTCTTTCGAGTATTTCACTCTTCTTCCTCTAACGCCAACTGGGTTTGCAGCTGCTCAAAGGCGGCTTTTTTCACGGCAGCTGCTATTGTGGCTTGGCGCCTTGCCGAGACCGAATCACATTCGCCACCTCTGGATGCTGAACGGTCTTCAGTTCTCTTCTGGGCCTTCTGATGCTGCTTACCAGATCCTTTGCCTCCCCTAGTAGCTTTCTTGGCTAGGATGTTCAAACTAGGCTTTTGTAATGCTTACGTTAACGAAACTCAATAACGATATCAGATGTCATAAATCCGGTCCGGGAGACCATTGTTATTAATGCGAATTAATGGGCAAAGACTTAGTATATATATAGCAAATCTTATGCCGCTAAATAGCTTAAGATAAACGATAAAGAATGTTACGAACGATATATATTGCTTGCCAATATTACATCAGTCAGTCGAGCCGCTATGCACAAATTTCCAGTCACCACGCACCATACATTTATATGTGTCACCACTGACGGCGGTGACAACATATAACTCGATTATGTCAGCCATTTGCACACCTGACTCGATATGAGGTCGAGGTCAGGTCATAAGGGATCAAAATTGGAAATGGATAAATATACATACAAAACTTATATGTCTTATCCAGTTTTGTCTTAGCAATACAGTGGTACCAATTATTTGTACGGATCTGGTCGAAAAGCCCGCGGACTAAAAAGAAACGTCATAAGGTACTCATACTTAGCGAGCAATCAGTGATTCAAAAATACAGATATTGCTTTGAAATTCAGTTTGGGTACTGTACAATTGTACATATGTGTTTTTGTTACATATCTTCTGTTTTTTGAAAACATAAAAATATTGATTTTGTGATTATTTTGGTACAGCAAAAAAATGTGCTTTGAGGGTCATTTTTGTAATGCGTGGTAGCCATTTTGTACCCCTCATCATTTTATATCTTACACGTTTTATAATTGCATTTTGCTTAAGGGGAGTGTGCCTTCTCTTTTGAAATGACAAATATTTTTTTATTATGGTAAGAAGCTATTGCTTTGATTATTGGTTACGATAAAACTCACGTCTGGAGCCCCTTTAGTTGAATTTTTATACTATATTCTGCTTTGCATTGTTTGTTTCAAACTCATAAACGATCGTCACTATATAACAGAGTATATAAAGATGTTCCTATATATAAAATGATGTACCTATAATGGCGACTAAAGACGAATAAACAAATATTTATGAGCAATGTATGATGGTTGTTTACAGTGATTCGAGAATCTGTTCGGCAGCTGTTCATCAGTGCTTCACGAGTTGTTTTTCTATTGGCCAGACTAACAGTAATATGCTAGGTTGTAATTTCAGAGAAATGCTTCTAGCTAGCGAAAGCTCTCTGGCGATTATCGATAATTAAGTACTGCCAGTTATGGATTGGCGACTTTGGAATATCTCAGCAATAAAAGGATTCTGGAAAATGAAGTACAATTGGCTAAATTCAGAAAAATATGTTTCTATCACGCTAAGTGTCAACAACTCCACATGACCAATTGAGTAGTCCACACCCCTTTAAGAATGGTTTTTGTTCAGACCTGTTAGAGTTTAGCTGATATTTGGGTCAAAGTTGTGTGTTAGTGACGGTACTAAATGTGAATAAACTAAAACAGTATCGACGATTTTCAAATTTGTCCACTAAGGACGTTACAGTTGATGGAAAGGATAAGGTACCTGAAGTTTTACGTTGATAGCGTTGTTCGTTTGTGAGCTATTGTGAAAATCCCTGAGAGGGGGGGGGGGCGTTTCCCCCCCTCTCAGCCAATCTTGGGTTAAGTTGAAGTAGGCCCCTCGGGCCAAAAAAGGTTCCTCAAGCTGACCAAGAACCTCTCAGGCTGAACAAGAGCCCTCAGGCCGACCGGGCCCGCTCAGGCAAAAATAAAAAAAGCCAACCAAGTACCCCCTCAAGCCGACCGAGGGCCATCTCAGGCCAAACGAGGGCCCCTCAGACCGCCCAAGCAGACATATGCATGGGTCTGAAAGACGGATCTATGATCCCAGAGGATATATCGACAAAACGCAATGCTGAATCTATGACCCCACTGCATCCCACAATGAAATACAACAGTGGATCTTCGATCCCAGTGGATCCCTCGATTAAATTTGGCAACGGATCTTGGATTCCGTAATGAACAATGAAAATGGATCTGATCCTATCGGATCTCGAATGCGACAGGATCTGACTTAAAAATAATGTCATAATTATAGTATTTATTGACAAAATATAACTAAAATGTGGGCTGCAGGGGGAGCTACCACTACCAGACGCATACACTACTGCAGAGGCCGAGTCAGCTATTACCCCAACGCCGACGCATCCTTCAACATCGCGCGCATCACTCAGTCCGGTGATGTAGAACCCAACCCAGGACCAGTCCGGCCACGCAGTGGTGGAGTGGCGGACGATGCCACCCGGGTACAGCCGCGCGCCGGAAACAGCACTGCCAACATCACCATGGTGTGTCAGAACGCCCTGAGCATCAGGGGGAAGCTGGGGGCACTGCGCGCTCTGCTACCGGCTCTGTTCATCCGCAGCATTCTGGCCCTGACAGAGACGTGGCTGGACTCCACCGTGGCCACCTCCGAGCTGGAGTATGGTCTCCCGAGCCACACCTGGTTCCGGTGGGACAGGCCCACAAGAGGAGGTGGCGTCGCCTGCGCCGTGGACGCCAAACTCAGGCCAGTGAGGCGTGACGACCTCGAGAAGCAGCTGACAGAGAGTCTTGTGATCGAGCTGCTGAGAAGCAGACACGGCATCCTCCTTATTGTTTGTTACTGTCCCCCAGCCAATACAACCTTGCTAAACGAAACCCTATCATCCATCAGACATCATTTTCCAAATCCTACCAAGTCCGTCGCTCCGTCACAGGTGACTTAACCTGCCAATATCAGCGGGACTTCCGCTGACTCAGGCTGCGCGCTCCCACCCCACAGAGCGTGTATACTAGCAGCACCCTTCCTGGACACCTGCCAGCTCACCGGCCATAGACAGCACGTAAATCAGTCTACCCGAGGAAACAACGTGCTCGACCTGGTTCTCTCAATGGAGAGGATTGGGGTTGAGGCCACCGTTTAAGACGGCCTGATCTCCTCCAACCACAGCGAGGTGTTCTGCAACATACAGGCGTCGTACCCAGCCGTGCAGCTAGCCACCAGGACCACCGCCCTGAACTACAAGAGAGCGGCTTGAGACAGTCGCTGCGACTGCTGCCCTGGGGTGACTTGCTGAGCGAGCTCTGTGTCAACGTGAACGTGGACCTCTTCTTCTCCCTTCTGGAGTCTGCCATCGGGGACTCGATACCTACGGTAACGCTCCGCCGCAGACACCCACCCTGGTTCGACGGCGAGCTGCGGGCGGCCCTGACCAGCAAGGAGGCAGCGTTCCGCAGAAGAAGAGGAACCCCAGCCCGGACTCAGAGAGTGACTTTCGTGAAAAGCGCCGCTTTTTTAAATCGATGTCGTGTCCATAAATGCTGTGCAATATTTGAAGCGACTAGTGAAGCGATTTTAAAGATAATTCCGAAACGGTTTTGGGCTTAATGGTGAAATGTGTCTCAAGGCTAACAGGAAGACATCCCCCGTGTGCTTGTCCATGATAACGTTACCGCTACCAGTGACACAGGAGTGGGCAGAGCTTGTTAAATCGTACGTTTGCGACTAAGTTCACGCTACCGCTTACGGGCCCTTTACCAGTCGCAACGGAGTGTGATCTGCCGCCGCTGTTGGAACTCGATATCTCAGAGAGCGCTGTCTTACGTGTTCTGGAGGCCATCGAAATTAACGAAGCGTGCGGACCAGATGGTATCAGCGCTCGCATAGCTCGCGAATGTGCGACTGAGTTGTCTATTCCACTCACTGTACTCTGCAGACAGTCGTTATTGCAAGGAATCTTCCCGAACAAGTGGAAGGAGGCCAATATCGTACCCATTCATAAAAAAATCCACCAAATTAGCCGTTAACTATCGATCAAATTCACTCCTGCCTCTATTCGGGAAGGATCTAGAGAGAATCGTCTGTGAGACTCTTTACCCACATGTCCGCACTGCTCTGTCAGAGGAACAGCATGGTTTTATTCCTCATCGCTCTTGTGAGAAGCAACTTATCCTCCATTGTACGCGCTGGATGGCAGGCCATTTCAAATGGCACACAGCTCGACTTGCATTTACACGGACTTCTTTTGCCGCGTTCCAAAGTGTCGAACCACCGTTTCTTGCTGCAGAAGCTGCAGCGAATCGTATAATATCACTGGAACAAGCCCTTGCATTGATTGCATCTTTCTTACATGACCGTCAGCAGCGTGTGGTGTTCAATGGCCAAACGTCCTCTTGGGTCCCGGTGACTTCTAGTACGCCGGAAGGCAGTCTGTTGTCGCCTCTTCTGTTTCCTTTGTTTATCAATGACTTACCATCGCATGTTCAATCGAGATGTCTTATGCACGCTGATGATGTTAAGATCAAGCGAGAAGTGCGTTCGACCGCAGACGCTGACTTCCTGCATGCTGATCTCTCTCGCCTTGTGACCTGGTTGTCGACGTGGAAACTTAAGCTTAACGCATCCAAGTGTAAGTCATTTACCATCACTCTTCAGCGCATGCCGATTATCAGTCACTATGCAATAGGAGGGGAGGTTTTAGAGCGTGTGACCACAATGCGTGACATAGGAGTAGTTTTAGATCAGAAGCTGTCATTTGAATCGCATATTGACTCCATCGTAAGAAAAGGCAATATGGCACTGGGTCTCATGATTCGATCACTTCAGGCCGGTGGGAGAGGCACGAGATATCAAGTTCCGGTGCTGTTGTGCGGTTACTACACTAACATCGGATCGTAGTGCTCGAATACTGCAGTGTGATTTGGAGCGGGGTAGCTAAGGCTCATACGGATCGCATCGAGCGCATACAACACAAATTCCTTATTTGGCTGACAGCGCATTCAGGCGTAAATTCGATGACTCTCTCATACAACAGTTTACTTTCAGCACACTCCTTCACCTGTTTGGCTGCCAGACGTATCCAGCACGACCTGGTCTTTCTAGCTCTTGTTTTTATTCATAACAATTGACTCCATCTCCATCTCCATCTCCATGCGATCCTGGTTTGGCTTAGCTGTTCCAGCCCGCTCAGTTCGACGTAGTGATTTATTTATTTATTTGGCATAATCGCCGACGGGATAAACCATTAATGGGCGAAGTCACATAGATAAAACAATATTTGCGTATTTTATTCGCGGTCCCATTTGCCCATGTAAGAAACTGTCAAGAATAGCATGTGTTTTGCAGAATGCCACCAAACGATGAACGAGTTCTTACCATCAGAATGAACAGCTAGATATCTTTAGAGATTCACTTTACCAAATCAAGACACAAGTCAGGGATTATGCGAAGTAAGTTGATGACAGGCGGCTTAACCGCTCCGCGCGTAACACTACTTTGACATATCTCGTGATGTTTTACTTTTACTTGATAGACAGACCAATGACATCTGTGTATTTATTGTGTGCTTGCGTGTGTTTGTTCGTGTGTATATGTGACTTTACCTGTCAGTGGGCCAACCCGTGGGTAATATACTGAATAAATGAAATGAAATGAAATAAAGACATACGCACATGCTAGTTGCATTTACAACGAATTTAGAAGTACTAACAATGACTTAAAACATGGGTTCCGAAAACAAATATATCTAGAATGGCGGGACCGGGATCCCGGTGGATCCCGTTGCAAAATGGTACCTGTGATCTCGGGTCTCGGCGAATCTGTCGACCAATGTTGGAGACGGATCTATGATCTCAGTGAATTTATAAACAAATTGTGAACCAAGTGGATCTAGGATCCAGATTCCAGAGATCAGATCCCGGGATCGGTTTTCGGGATCCGAGCACATGTCTGCGCCCAATGGACATCTTGGAAGCCTGAGGGGCCCGCAGGCCCACTTAGGACCCTTTCAGGCATACTGGGGGCCTATAACATAAAACTGAGGCCTTGGGCCCTCCTGGATAATGGAGAGCCCCTCAAGCCGACTGAGACCTCAAGCCGACCAAAGGCTCCCTCAGGCCGACAGTGAGAGGAGCCCTCTCAAGTCAGCCGAGGGCCATCTCATGCCGACCGAGGGCTCCTCAGGATGGCTGACTGTTGGACTCCCCCACTGACTGAGGGCCTCCTCAGGCCGGAGCAGGCACATTTAAGGTCAACCAATGGACCCTCAGGCGGAGTGAGGGTCCCTCAAGCAAACCGAGGGCCCCTTCAAGCCAATTGAGGGCCCCTCAGACCGACTGAGGATCAGATCAGTCCGACCAAAGGGCTCTTCATGCCGACTATGGGCCCCTAGGCCAACTATTATTGGCCATTATACTGATTCTGGACCCTCTCAGGCCGACTGTGAACCGTCTCATGTCGGCGCCGAAGGCCATACCACGCCGACCAAGGGAAACTTAGAACGACAGATGGCCTCTCAGGCCGACCGAGGGCCCCCTCATGCAGACTATGGGCCTTCTCAGGTCGAATCTGGGCCCTCTCAGACTAGCCAAGGGCCACCATAGAACGACTGAGGGCCCCCTAGACTGTCTTTAAGTCGGCATGGGAGTCTCTCGGACCGACTGAGGGCCCCTTCAGACCAACCGAGAGACCCTCATGACGACTGTGGAGTGTGGGCCCCTCAGGACGACTGTGAAGTCCAAAGGCCAACTCTGGGTCTCCTCAGGCAGGCCGAAGGCCATCCCACTCCGACCAAGGGTATCTTAGGACGACAGAGGGCATCTCAGGCCGACTGAGGGTCCCTCAGACTGTCTTTAATTCGGCAAGGGAGTCCCTCTGGTCGACTGACGTCCCCTCAGTCGTCGTTAAGTCGGCATGGTTAACCCATGTCAACTTGAAGATGGCTAACTCGATTTATAGACTCATATTTTTGGCATGTGTAGGGCCTATTCTGACATATGACCGTCCGCTTTCTTCTGCTCAAGAGGGTATGATGTGTATTTGACTTATACACATAAGGGTCAAGTTCAACAAATGGGCGACCACAGCTCCGCGCTGCTTCTCCGGCCAGCCCGGTACCTCACTGCGCCCCGTTTCGGCCGGCCGCCCGCCCCGCTCGGCGGCCGGACGCGCGGGCACTGACCGGTCAGGTCCAGTCACAGACACAGCGCCACTGGCGCTACATCATTTTCTCCCCAACGTACGGGAGGTTTCCAATCCGTCACCTTACGCGGGCGAACTTCCTCACTGCAAACACCGCGCCACCGCGCCACCGTCGCCGTCACCACCGCCGTTGTCGTTGGCCGTCGCCCCGGATGCAGAGTCACCCGGCTTACGCTGTTGCCGACACAGAACCGGGCTGGGGCCGACACTCCTGCCACCGGAACGTTTCCGCGGTTCATTGGGGAATGCACTGGCGTTGCTCCTCGTTGTTACCCCGGCGCTCCCAGGATAGCAGCGTGGCCGTTCATTCGTATCCTGCGCCATCCCTTGCGCAGCCGAACCTGTCGACAGGTTTGGCATCTGGAGAGACCGTTCTGCATGTACTTAAACTTCCTCCCTCCAACTCGAAAGAGACTGGACCACGCTTGCGCTGTCACCAGGACACGGTCGAGAAAACTGGAAGTGTCCTTTACGAAGGTCGGGCCATCGACGATAGCGCACCATATCTCCTACCTTGAAGTGTGGCTCACGAGCCGCTGGTCGTAGTAGCGCTTCATTTGTGCTGCCGGTCGCCGAACACGCTGGCGCACAGTGCTGTCCTCTACAGAGCGCGCTGCTTGCGCCACGGCTTCTCGCGATGATCCGCCAGGTCAGACGGCCGTTGCAGAGCTCTGATGGACTGCTGCGTCGTCGCTTGCTGGCGTTGTGCGTAGACATCAGGAACCGCTGCATGGGGACGCGTCGGTCTTCCTCCCTGGTTGTCCGCCAGCTGGAGTGTTGCCACTATGACACAACTGTTGAAGACGCTCCACCGCTCCTGCAGCCTGGCTGATGATAAGGGGATACCGTTGATAGTTTGTCCCATTGGTACGGAGAACATCCCGAACTTTGCTGATGTGAAATGAGTCATTATCGGATTACGATTTCCTTTGGCCAGCCTTCCCTTGATGCTACCGCCCAGAACTTCATTGACAGCTCAGATGCTCGGTTCGCGAACAAAGCGACCTCTGGCCACTCGGGAATGATAAGTCGATTGCACAGATGCCAACCTCTGGTATCGTGGACCCGCCATAGGGCCGATGAAGTCCACTCCCGCTTTGTCAGGCTGCTTCTGCAGTGGAACTGGAATTGAGTGGTGTTAGCGACACGTCTTCGTCCGACTTCGTCGATGCCGCACAGACTTGAGGCAGGTTTGACGACCGCTTCCACATCCGCATCCATTCCTGGCACCAGAAGGAGTGCACGCAGCGTGTGTTCGCGCGGACGATGGCCAGGTGGCAATACGTGGGCCAACGTCAACACCGGGACCTGAGAATAGGGAACAAAATCCTGTCCCCTGAGGACACTGCCTTTTCGAAGTTCTCAGGCCCGACGACACTGAAATTAGGTCTTCAGCGCCGCTGAAGCCCTTCATGCTACGGGCCAGTCTGAGGAATCTGGTCCACGCAGCTTCAGTTCATCATCCTCGCTGCCCAGTCAGGCGATTCGTCACTAGGCACAGCCGGCATTCAGTCCGTAGACTCGCCAATGAGAGAACTTCTTCGGTTCCTCTATCTCTTGCCGACCAGCTGGAGTAGGCGAGAGATGCCGTTCTGCCTGGTTCATTTTCCCCTGGATGTGCCTGACTGGAATATAGGTCATTCAAACCGTTACAGGGCCCAGGAGACATGGCATGCATAGCGCGCGATGCCTTTCGCAGACACAGGATTATCAGAGCGCGCATGATCTGTTTTTATGGACGAACTCCTTACCCCACAGATACTTATGCCACTTTGGCAGGCCCTACACGATGCCAGACCTTCTACTGTCGGTGGACGCTGTACTCCGCTGAGCTGCATTAAGTGTGCGTGAAAGCGAATGCTACGACCTCTCCCCTCTCCGGGTGGATGCTGTGAGAGCATGCTCCAGCCGACGTAACTGGCATCGGTGGTCAGTAGTCTCACCTTGGATCAAACGGCCGCTAGAGCGGACGGTTCAGGTGCAGACTTTAATGCCTCCAGATCCAGCGACATTTCTTTGTCCACACGAAGCCTGAGCAGAGTCCTTCTCAACAGTCTCGCAGTGGCTCCAGCGCGAGAACGGGAAGTTAGACGAATTGCTATAGAGCCGAGCGACCCAATGCTGCCTGCAAGCTCCTCTCCGACGTGGTTCACCCATGTCTCGCAGACCTGGACGCGCTCCTGCGAGATCTCGGATGCCGCGGTCGAACACTATGATCCAGGAACTCGAGCGGACTTCACCCCCAGAGCACACTTTTCCTTGTTTCACGTGAGTGTTAGTCATTCAACCTCTTCATCACCTGATTGAGCTCTTCTCATTTTTCCAGAAGGTGCCACAACCAGAACGTCATTAAGGTACACTTTACCCAGCAGGTCCTGCAGACGCGCTCCATTCAGCTTCTGAGAAGCACTGTGGGGTAAGGCTCTTCAACCGAAGCAGCACCTCTTGTACCTCCAGGTCTGGCCCTCATGCCACGAGGCGGTAGGTCGCGAGAAGACTCGTGTGCTGCAGCTGATGAACGCCCGACTTCCATGTCCAGCTTCGACATCACCTTCTCGCACCGCGGAAGCTTTCAGCTTTCCTGCATGTCTGGGTCGGTAGCCCGTTGCTCGATGGCCTTGTTGACCTTCAGTTAGGTCCAAACAAATTTCTAGCCCATGTCCGCCTCAGCTTTGACAACGACATACGGAGACAGCCATGGCGATGCGCACAGGACACCACGTTCGATGACTCTTGTGCTCCAACTGAAGAAGGTGGTACGCTCCCTTGCTGCGCACCGGGTACGGCAGACTCCTCCGACGCGCTGGAAGCCCGGCAAAGCTCCCGGCTGTAGGCGTCCTTATGCACGAACCCTTGATCGCAGGCAGACCTGGTCCTGCAGATGACGGAACCACGCTGCCGTGGAGCTGACCGATTGACTGCCAGCTGCTGCTGTAGATCGCGACCCATTATGAGGTACGTTCCTTCGGCCCATAGAAGTCCGCCGAACGGTCACCTTGCTCGGCACCTACGATGTCTGCTGTCATCAATTACCCAGTGCCCCGAATTGCCGCTGCCATTCCACTTGCGACAGCTTGCCGGCTGCCGGAGAGGAGATGACTGAAAGACTGCTCTACGTAGCTGTGGAATTATACTACGCCAGAACCGTGTCTACGAGCATCTTTCACCTCCTGTCACCATCCACAGACAGAATATGCGGACACGGACACGCTCTTGGCTGGACAGTGTGGCATCCCATCAGTCCGACAGACATCGGCAGCATCAACAGGCTCGACCCGACCTCGCGAGACGATTACAACACTTGCTGAATGACAAACCAATTGCATTTGAAGACTTTCAGTCCGAGCCCGAATCTCTATCATTAGCCATGACCAGCACCCACAATGCTCTGTTACGTACCGGTTTTTTGACTTGGCGCTGCTGGTTCTTACGAGTCGTGTCGCTCCCTTCGGTGCTCCGACGGCCGTGAACGGCACTTCCACGTCCGTGGTAACTCGCTGTTGTCCCGGAGATCTTGAGCAGGCACTTGCGCTGCAGACCCCTGTAGTGAGCTGCAGCCTCGCCTCCAGCTTAGACAGGGGAGGGATCATTTCTCTCATCAGTTTCTCAGCGAGGCTCAGGAGCGACACCTTCAATGAATGATCGCGGGATTCATTTCATTGTTTGTGTTCGCAAACTGAATTATCACCGTCGCGAGGTTAGCAGGACTATGACTGTTGGCATCATCTGGACTTTGGCACATTTCCCTAACTTGCATTCGAGCTGAGCGGAATCTGAGTCAATTCAACAATTTCTTTGAAGGACTTCTAACGGCTCTGTCAATTCTGACTCTCCACCGGCGATACATGGACTACATCTGTATATTCTGGTTTGAGTGTCTCCCGCCTGCTACCGACGTTCGCTGCCGCCGTAGAGACGACTGCTTCAGCGCCGACTGCCGTCACTCAGAACGCTGTCCGGCGACGATCTGGCCATTCCCGCAGCGCTGGCTTCCGCGAAGTCCAGAAAGTCTTCAACCAGTGAGCCAGCTTGCGGGACGCTGTCCCGGGCGCAGAGGAAACTCGGTGGCGATAACTGTTGAAGCATTTTACGTTCTTTATTCCATCCTCGTCGCCAAAAAAGTATGATGGTGTATCTGACTTATACACGTAGGTCAAGTTCAACAAATGGGCGACCACAGCTCCGCGTGCTTCTCCGGTCCAGCCCCGCACTCACTGTGCCCCGTCTCGGCGGCCGGCCCGCCCGCCTCGCCGGCCGCCGCCGCGGGCACTGACCGGTCAAGGTCAGTCACAGACACAGCGCCACTGGCGCTACACTACAGGGTACCACCCAGTTTTCATTTTTAATTGGACCCCCGAACCCCCCTCCAAGTTATTAAAATCAAGAGGGTCCAGGGTCTCCAGCCCTGCCCCTTGCCTTGTCCCCTCAGGCCGATTTCTGTCGGCCTGAGGGGACACTCATTCGGTCGGAATAGCCCTCAGTCAGCTTGAGGGGCACTCTGTTGGCCTGGTGGGCCTTCTTTCGGTTTGAGGGGTCATGTCGGTCTGAAGGCGCTGTCAGTCAGTCTGGAGACTCTTGATAAACCTATGAGCCCTCTGTTGGCCTGAGGGGTCCTCTGGTGTCCTGAGGTCCCTTTATTAGCCTCAGGGGCCCTCAGCCAGCTTGAGGGATTCTTTTTCGATTTGGTGGGGCCCTCTGACGACCAGAGGAGGCCAGATGAGGTCATTTGGCCGCCTAAAGGGGCCCTCAGTTAGCTTGAAGGGGACCTTGACGGTCTGATGGGGTTCTCTGTCGGTCTGAGTGAGCAATATGTTGGCCTGAGGAGCCCTCTATCACTCTGAGGGGCCCTCGGGCAGCTTGAGGATTAATTGATCTGCCTGAGCCTGGGGGCCCTACATCGTCTTGAAGGGTCCTCTATCGGTCTGAGGGCCTAAGGGACTGTCGGCCTAAAGAGGCCCTCTGTTGGCCAGAGGGCAGCCTGAAGCCCCGAAGGCCGACTGTGACCTCCGGAGGGCCCTCATTGACCTATAAAGAACCCACTCACTCCTCCAGAGTGGGCCCTCTGGCCTGAAGCTCTGAAGGCCGACAGTGACCTCCTGAGGGCCCGTTCTGACCTCCATAGGGCCCACTCTGACCTCCAGAAGGCCCGCTCTAACCAGTCCAGAGGGCCCACTCTGAACTCTAGAGGGCCCACTCTGAGAGTCCAGAGGGCCCATCTCTGAACCTCCAGAGGGTCCCACTCTGACCTCCAGAGGGCCCACTATGACTTCTAGAGGGCCCACTTTGATCTCCAGAGGACCCACTCTGACCTCCAGAGGACCCACTCTGAGATAGCAAACTATATTCACCAGAGGGACCGCTGTCACCTTCAAATAGCTAATAGCTTCCTCTCTTTAAGCCCCTTTTTCCTCTACAGAAGAGGGGCCTCCTTTGTTTATTGGGGTTTTTGGGCGCGTCGACAACAAAGGTCACTTTGCGCAGAGGGGCATCCACCCATATTTCATTTTTTTACTGGACCCACCCAGTATTTTACATCCAGTGGGCCGGAGGGGCAGGGACCCCGACCCCCCCCCCCGGATTTCAGTCCTTATATCCTCTTAACCAGGACTTAATCCATATTCGGCTTCAGTTCCTAAACTCTTGTAACTTGCTTGTAAACGCCACAGTGCGCCAATTTGTATTACATCCGCAATATGCGACCGCTGCGTCTGCGATTTCACCGACGCAGCGGTCGCAGAGATATGACGTCACACCCTTCCCCATGCCCACATTCCATGTCCGTCAGCCTGTCCGGTGCTCGACGCTGATTGGTCTGATCGTATCAGGACGCGGCGGTCACAGTGGTCGCAGACTGCGACCGTGAACCGTGAACAGAGGTCAGGCAGAGGTCAGCTTTCAGGAATGGTCCGGAGTTGCTCAGAACATCCCTCCCGCAGCCTTCTGCCGGGTGCCCGGAGCGACAGCGGCCGGGGGGAGAGGGAGACACCCCCGCACTCGGCAGATGTGGAGGCTGCAGTGGAGGTCCTGTATTACCGGCAGCGACTAGCAGCGGCTAGCGGACGCGGGGACAGACGGGAGTGGGCGGGGATTCCCCGATGACGTGGCGTCAGGTGATTGGTCGGACGGAGTGGCTCACTGCAGGGTGGCCCGCCCGGCACTGCACTGTCGTGACTCGCCGTCCCTGGTGTGGGTGGCATCCGACACATGAAGGGCATCCGGTGGTCGCTGGTGGGGAAGTCACAGAGTGGTCATCTCTGAGGGGGTGTGGGGGGAGGCGAAGAGATAAGTCGTGCTCAATCGCGTGCGGCAGGATTCACTTAGTGGTTCATTGGAAGTTAGAGACGTTGAACAGTAGTAACCACTAACTAGGTATAGGTAGGCTTGGGGCCCAATCCAATGTAAATGTAGCTGACAGTTGAGATGCGTGAACGTGAATAGATCTCAAAATAAGGAAATGAACCTTTGCAAAACCTAATAGTTAAAAAGGTATCTATGTATCACACAACGGCATTTTCACTTTTAAGTGAATTTGGTTTGGACTGAAACTCAGTTGCGTACAAACTCATGGTAGTAATTAAATGTATTTACTCAAGTGCATGGACGTAGGAATTCGTCACAAAAAGTAGGAGGAGGGTAGTGCAAGTTTCCATCTTGTCTTGAGAGAAAACAAAACCCCTAAGCAAGATTTCTTTGCGTATTTCGGCTACTCCCGCCTTGGCCAACCGTTTGCCACCTACACAAGTTTTTACTGAGCAATTCCAAAAATATTTAGCAAACAAAAATGTATAAAGGGCAGTCATGGGACATGGCCTCTGTCCCCTTTCCCCTGTTCCTACGCCCATGCTCAAGTGGGTAGGTATTGTACGTTTGCTGATCAAAAGCAACGGATTATATTTTCAAGTTTGCTTAGTCAGACAGCTTCCAGGTTCCCCAAAAAGAGCGTCGAGGGCCCATTACGGCAATCAATATTTGATAGTCACACAATGACCCTCAAGCAAATGGAGACTGTTATCTGAATTGACTCTGGCATTGCATTCCAGTTAATTATCGGATAGGTGGGTATAACTGCACATTGCACAGTGCGCTTACCGTTTAGATAGACTGGGGACTGCAGCTTGGTGTTACTTCCGATGACATGAGATATTAACTGACAATGACATGATATGTTTTACCGGAAGGAATCAATTATTGCGGTGCAGCCTATATACTTTCAAAAGACAGCCGTAAGGCATCAAGTGTCGGGAGTCTGTGCGCCCCTGGCAGCCGGAGACTGCACTGTGGTGTTCGACACATTGAACGAGTGGTAGACTGCGCCGCACGGCACACTGCACTGCGTTACAGCCTACCATGGCCTTATGTAGATGGGGCTCAGGAATCATAGGATTCCACGGCAAATCGACCGAAATAAAATGCGAAATGACACCATCATGTCACCGATTCTTGCCAAAGTTGGTAAAAGATATTATCTGAGCGCTGAAGTGATTTGTGAAAGTTGTACCGCAATCTAAGCACATTAAGCACATAATTGCACTGTAGCCATTGATCTCTAATATAACATATAGGTCAATGACTGTAACCGAAGGATTTTTAGAACTATGTGAAACAACACTATTCTTTAGAATTGTGTTTTTACCATAGTGAAAAATGCTGAGCTGTCGTGCTCGGGGGATGAATGGATCGTGTTCAGTTCACATATTTTCCTGTAAACGTGCGCCGTGCGACTTGCAAGCACAATAAGTATGTAGCTTTGTTGTGTTACTCAAACAAAGTTTTACGCTTTGCAAAATAGAAAACGGTGCAATCATGCATTCCACTTTGAAAGCATACTTGGTCAGGCACTATGATCTCTGGCCATTGTTTTGTTCTAGGAAATGACGGGACGCTAGTCCAGCTATAATGGAATGCAATGTTGACTTGTTATTTATGTATCGGTATCGCATGCTATAGTTACACAATTTCGGTGCGTTATAGACTCTGCCCTCAGTCATCTCAACTCTCACCTGCAGTGGCGTATTCAGAAATCCGCAAAGGGGGGACGAAACCCTCAAGGGACGCCAAACCTACACATAAGGCGCCATTCCACATCATCACATAGCTCCAAAGGTGACCTCCGATACAACTTTAAAATCACCCTCTTACATACCTACCAGGGCGTGCTCCAATACACATCTGAAGGTGCCTTCCCACATACCTTTAAAAGTGCCCTCCGATACACTTCTGAATGAACCCTCCCACACGCCTCCAAAGACGCCCTCCCATATACTTCAAAAGTCTCCCTCCCACATACCTCCGAAGGCGCCCTCCGATATATCTCTAAGGGCGCCCTCCCAAATAGCTCAAAGCACCCTCTGTGAGACTAGACCCTCCGCCTCACATACACCCTCCACCTCACATTCAGAGAAGGGCCCTCGTGCTTTGTAGGTATGTAGAGAGGGTGCCCTCGTGCTTTGGAGATATGTATCTGAGGGTGCTTTTTAACTATGTGGGAGGGCGCCGTCATAAATGTGTTGGAGGGCGCCTTCAGATATGTATTTCTGAACGCCCTTGAAAGTGTATTGGAAGGCGTCTTTGAAGGTATGTGGGAGGGCGCCATCGGAAATGTATCGGAAAGCGCCTTTGGAGCCTGAAAGTGCGGGAGGGCGCCTTCAAAGGTGCATTGGTGGGCGCCCTAGTGGTTATGTATGAGGACGCCTTCAGATTTGTATCGGAGGGCGCTTTTGGAGGTATGTTTGAGGGCGCCTTCAGAAGTGTATCAAAGGGGCCCTTTGAAGGCATGTTGGAAAGCGTTTTCAGAGGTGTATTGGAGGTCGCCTTGGCAGCTATGTGGGATGGCGCCTTCAGAGGCATGGGTGCAGCTTTTCAGAAGAAGTTGGTGGGGCAATATGTCATATTGGCTGGCTGTTTGGCATATGCCAAACAGACAGCCAATATCACATACGCCTCAATCATATGGTTGAGGCGAAAAATGAACATTTTAACGCCAGGAAACTTTAAAATCTGACAAAAAATAGTGGGGCAAAACACAAAGTTGGTGAGGAAGTTGCCCCACCATTTGAATAGGAAACTCCACCCATGTTCAGAGGTGTATCAGAGGGCGCCGTATTCGAGCGCGCCATACATCGAGCGAAACGCGCCTCAAATTCAGCCGGAGGGCCCCTCAAATTCAGGGAAGGGCGCCTTCAGAGCTCTTCGCTGAATGTGAGGCACATTTCATGATCCAAAGGCACCTTCAGCGCCTTCGGTGCATGAGGGCGCTCAGGGTGAGGGCGCTCAGGGTGGGGGGGGGGACCATGGTGCAGTGAACCCCCTAAATACGCCCCTGCTCATCTGCACCTGACCGTCATCAGCCAAACACCGAGTATTTTAAAATAAATCACACCATCGCGACCAGCGATGCATCGCTGGCATCCGTCTGACATTGGCTCAGAATGAATCTCTTCATTGACCTCTCAGCACGTTTGGACATCACACGCACCCACAGACAGACACACATACACATACACAAACACACACACACACACAAACTCAAAAGCCAAGCCAGCGTTTCCGGACAATACAACCTGGTGTGGAATCTGCTGCGGCACCATGACTCCTTCTAAAGACAGAGCCGCGAAGTAATGACGACGGCGTGATCTTCCCGAGCCACCCTCCCCTGTGAGCTTCCGGAGCCATGCTGTGAGCTTCCGGAGCCACGCTGTGAGCTCCGTGTAGACTCGTGTACGTAAGCAGCATCTCCTCGCTTGATTGGTCGAAAGTGGACTATACTTTGCAGCAGGGACGATGGAGATTGACATTTGCAGAGTCTCTACTACCATGCCTCGCGGGTTTAGGTTCTCTACTCCTGGGGTAGGGTGGTCATGCTATAATAGAGTTCACGATGAAGTCTGGCCTCAGGGCATCGAGTCCGACGACGCATTGGAGCTGCGTCATGCGCCGGGGGATGTTGTGCCCACCAAGGGGGGAGCGGGGGGGGGTCGACGGGCTTGTTTGTGGGAAGATGGTGATGTGTTATGTCTTACGTGTCGCTAGCAATGTGCAGTTAGGGCGGGGCGGACGTTTCGATGGGTGGGTTAGATAGCAAGTATTCGCTAAAAAGGGGTTTTTAGGTTTGTATTTCAGGGAGAAGGGTGTTCAGGAGGCGCTAAGAGTTCTGATTTTTGGGCGCGGTTTTTGGGTGATGGGAAGACTTGGGGCGGCGAGGATGATAGGGGTTGAGTCAAAGTTATGCTCTGGGGACCTGAGTAATATGCGTTGGGTACATTTTTTATTGTTGTTTTGTTGGTGAGTACAAAAGCGCATTAGGGAACATCATTTGCAGCCAGTACATGTTAGTCATAATTCTGTTTATGCTTACGGGTGAGTGGTTGGCGAAGCAGCGAGTTTGTTTTCTTGAATTTATTTCGGCGGCTTTCTATTTGTTATCATTACAAGCCTTTTGCTTCAAGATAGCGCACTTTGTCTAGCGTAACTGAGACGTGATATACGAGCTATATCGTATCGGGTCCAGAATCCAACGGCTTTTCAAATTGAGAGGATTCAGCTGAGAGTAGACTTATTTGATGTTCGCCGTTGCCAGGCTGTACAGATGAAGTGTTAGCATTAACTTTCTCTCATCACATATGTTACTCCGCGGCCTGTTTTCGCATGTTGGGGAGAAGCAGGGGTTGCTGGGTTGGCAGGCTGGTGCTCTCAAGAATGTGATACAACTAATACTCTGCGGGAGACAGATTCCTGCTGCAGGGTGGACCGGTTTCTGCCCGGCTGCCGATGTTCGCTGGTGGTCTGTTTTCGACAATACACAGGAGCACGCCGGTTAGGTCCGCTTCGCCACAGACTGCCAAGGTCGCCGAGAAGCCGTGCTTGCCGGCGAGCTGCAGGCAGGTGGCGGCGCTCAGTACTGAATTGGCAGGTGGCGGCGCTGAGTTGTGCACGGCTGGCTGAAAAGATGTTGTACAGATAGTGATGCCGTTGTGTCGCAGTACGGTGCTGGCCCAGATCACTGGGCTGCAGGAGTAGGAGTGACCGGACGGGGTTCCGGGCTGATAAGTTCCACTGCTGACGTTATATAATACACACTGCTCACGATTATCATGCCAGGCGGTTATCTCTGCGGTATATGTGGTATGTGCAATGTGGCGCTAGTGTCATGGAGAGCGTGCAGAGTGGGTGTGGTTCCCAGGGATGTCACTTTGGAAATGACATTGTTTATGCAAATCCGTAGCGGGGGGCTTCCTGGCAAGTTGTCAGGGGCCTCGCTGATAAGTTGTCAAGGAGCATCGTCCAGTTCCCCGCCCCTGATATACCTGCAAGTAAGCCGACGTTGAAGAAACGTATGTGTTACCAGTTACCACGCACGTCAGGTGAATCACTTAACACGCGCACCGCCGGGGGTCAACGCCAAACACGAACCGCAGGGGGATTTGTGCCCCCCCTAATATCTCGAAAACCACGCAACGTAACAACAAGCGAAAAACGTAGCTGGATAGCTCGAGATAATCTCTATCCGAAGTACAGTCTTTTTTTTTAGGTCAGGTCAATATTGAGATCACCAGAGATCATCAAAGGTAAGATTTTCCGGTTTTAGGATTTCGCTCCAGAAAACCCCAAATATCTCAGGAACTATGGTAGCTAGGAACATAGAAATATCAATCAAAATCTCTTGAAAACTTTAATCGTCAACATCTCTTCAGATTTTAGATTTGCTCAATGGTCTAGGGCTAGGCTCCAGAGGTCGTTAAAGGTAAAAAGGCTAAGTTTGGCAAAGCTGTTTTTCGTTATTAAAATTTCAGCTAACAAATAAAATGCATCAATTTTGACGCCATCGTTTTTGTCTCATCAAGGCGTTTTGACACATAACCAGGTGACCTGGTTAGGTCAACTGATAAAATTGACCTCAGGTCAAGACAATTTTTTTACCCAGATAGGTCATGTTGCATATGGGGCGACGCGAATCGACGAGACAAACATTTTTGCGTCACCCGATCGTCTCTATCTTTATTATATCAAGAGTTATTAGCAGATTATTACTGATGACCTCAGATGACCTAAGATGACCTTGCAGAGGTAACTGAGCAAATTATGCATCTGGGTCATGAAGATTGAGCTAAAATAACTTGCTTATAAAAATAATTGACCTGATCCAATGCACATTCTTTGAATAGTAAGCATTTGTATATTTTCACATTCACTTATAGGTAATGGCCCTGCCAACAATTAACTTGGGCACTGATCGGGCACAATGGGATTAAACCATTGTGCCCCATCAGTGCCCAAGTTAATTGTTGACTGGGGGAGAGCACGAAATTGACCCGACCTTAGGTCACCGATAAAACAAAATCAGAGATAACAAATTGTAGATTCTATTGGTTCCAAAATAAGCGTCCCCATGGGTTGGCCGGCACAGCAGTTAAAGGGAATATACCGCCTTGGAAAAAGTATGTGGAATGATGGAGATGATTGCCCAGATGAGTGGCACTCAGCTACATCATTCCACATACTTTGTTCGATGCGGTATATTCCCTTTAACTGCTGTGCCAGTCAACCCAGCGGGACGCTAATTTTGGAACTAATAGTACATACCTATGAACTAATAAAAGCATATAAGTTTGAAACTAATCGGCAAAAAACTCTGGCAGTGGTAAGACCACAAACGTCTTTGAGGTTGAGTCTATGACACCGCCGGGTGCCAAAGTCCTATCAGTGGGCACCACAGGTCATGTGACCTGGCCTAATGACCTGAGATGACCTGAGAACAAAATCATACTATGTGGGTAATTGATGCCCAAACAGCTATGAAAATACTATGCGAAATTCGGCGGGGCTGCGCGCCGTTGTTTTACCCTACTCCTAAAAAACCTAAGGGGTGGGGCGGAAGTACCCCCGGCGGTGCGCGTACTAACCTGCACCCCGCTTGGGAAAGCATAATCTTCCCCGCCCGGATTTTCTCAATAACTAAAAAAATATGACAGATATCAACGTGAAACATGCGGTGCCCTATGCAACATCAATTATACGTCTGGCAAAACAATCGATGAAATAGACACAGTACTTTGGGAGATAATAACATTTTAACCCGCACCGGGCCGGGGGGATATTTAGGCACCCCTTCAGATTTTTGCAACGATAAAAGGAAAACGGTGGCGCACAGCGCCGCCGTTTTTGGCAGAGCTGTTCAGACATCGATTACCCAAATTTTATTTTGACCTCAGGGCATCTCGGGTCAGGTCATACGATCACGTCAAGAGACCTTACCTCCAAACATGTTTGTGGTCGTGCCAAAGCCACGGTCTTTGTCCGGAGGATTTAAAGCTTGCAGGATTTCTTAAGTCCATAAGTACTTACAGTTTGAAAATATCATATTTTGCTATCGGCTACCTAAGGTCAGGCCAATTTCCTGACTTCCCCATTATAAGTGAACGGGAAAATATTCCAAATGTTTTCTTTTAAGATAATATGCATTGAATCAAGCCAATTGTTGCAGAGTAGCGTTATTTTATCTCATTCTTGATGACCCAGGAGCAATTGCTGCCCAGTGACATCTTTGAGGTCATCTGAAGTCATGAGGTTACCAGTGTCTGTTTGCTAATAACTATTGACATAATACAGATAAAGATGCTCAGATTGCACCATTGTGTTATCCCGTCGAGTCGCATCGCCCCATACGCAAAATGACCTACCTGGGTCACCAAATGACCTTGACCTGAGGATGAGTTTCGAAATTGACCTAACCAGGTCACCATTATATTTATGTAAAACGTCTTGACGAGACAAACACGATGGTGCTTAGGTAATTGTTCTATCTTTATTAAGTAATAAGTTATTAACTAAACACAGTTAGGAAAAAACGTTCTTTTGACCTTTGATGTCCTCTTGAGCCTCAAGTATTGTCCTGAGCTGAAGTCTAAGAACATGTTGGCGATTGTAAATTTCAAGAGCTTGTGTTGATAGGTTTCCGTTCGCTCCTATCTATCGTAGTTTCCAAGATATGCCTAAGGAGTATGGTGGTTTTCGAGTCAAAGTTCTAAAGCTGTGAAATTGGACCTTTGATGACCTCTGGTGACCTCGATATTAACCTTAGCCAAAAAAATACCAGCAACTTTGAATGTCTATGTTCAGAGTTTTCGAACGATTATTTTACCTTTGTCTACGTCCCGTAGAAGCCAAGTTCCAAGGGGAGGGTGCCTAAACACCACCCCACCCCGGCACGGCAAAGGTGGCGCCGAGCACCGGCACGGCGAGGGTTAATGACGTCATGTCTTACCATTTTTGATGGAAAAATGATAAATGTTTGCAAAATCGTAAAAAACAGATATTTCAAGCAGATTACAAACTAAAAGCACCGAATTGAAAGAAATAGCATTTGCGTTAAAATTAATATTATTTATCCGAAAAAAATATTAGTTAATCCGACTTTAAAATTTGAGTTTTGACCCCTAAAAAAAAATGATTTTGTCAGAAAATGTATCTCAAAGCCGATTTTGTTAAGGATTTTCAAAACCCGGAGGCAGGAATATATGTAAGTATGTGAGAGAACTTGGCATTGAAGGTACTACCTAAGCCAAATTTAAAAGCAATATCTTTATTTTTGACTGATTTATGGCTACCCAATCCCATGTATAAGTAGCTCATGACGTATGTTTTAAATTACCCTTTTGACTTGTATTGACCCCAGCAGGACAGCCACCATGTCCGTCAGCCGACTGACCCAGTCCAGCAGCACGTCCAGCCACCCCCGCCTATCATAGGTACCCACTCCCTCCATCACAGAGTGAACAGCTGGACCGCACACATTGGTGCGTTATTATCCGATCGATATCCCTCTGTGTAGCGTACACGCACGCGTCAGAGGGCGGGGCCGGCCCTGGAGCTGAGTACTCTATTCGCCTTCTTCAGTTTCCGTGCGGAGAGGTCAAGTAAAACCGGCACCCCACTGTTCGCGCACCGCTGCAGCAGCTGACAGGCAGAACTGAAGGCTGACTGGCAGAACTGACAGCTGACTGGCAGAACTGACAGCTGATTGGCAGAACTGACAGCTGACAGGCAGAACTGGCAGCTGACTGGCATAACTGGCAGCTGACTGGTAGAACTGGCAGCTGACAGGCAGAACTGACAGCTGACTGGCAGAACTGACAGCTGACTGGCAGAACTGACAGCTGACTGGCAGAACTGTCAGCTGACTGGCAGAACTGGCAGCTGACAGGCAGAACTGTGGGCTGACTGTCAGAACTGACAGCTGACTGGCAGAACTGACAACTGACTGGCAGAACTGACAGGTGACTGGCAGAACTGACAGGTGACTGGCAGAACTGACAGCTGACTGGTATAACTGACAGCTGACTGGCATAACTGACAGCTGACTGGCAGAACTGACAGCTGACTGGCAGAGCTGACAGCTGACTGGCAGAACTGGCAGCTGACAGGCAGAACTGACAGCTGACTGGCAGTACTGGCAGCTGACAGGCAGAACTGACAGGACTTGGTGACAGCTGGCTGCTGCGGTGACAGCAGCTCAGCTGTGGATTCAGACATCGGCGGCCGTCGGTCGGAGCTAGCCATTCACCTTTGGCTAAGCCCACTGACCAGAACAGACTGGTCACACCGGTCAGGTCTGATCCACTGACCAGAACACAAACATCCCCGAAGCCGAGCTAGCAAAACATGTGAGACAGACAGATTCTCACCACCCGCGGGGGACCGGTGTTCCTGCCGGACACGTCAGCCGCCGCGACCTTTCCAGCTGACCCGGTCTGTGCAGGCCAGGTGGTCGGTAAGGTCGGACCGTCACTGTATAGGTGTAGCCAGTTGGCCCACTTCCACCCCAGCTCGGCCCGCACGCAGCACGCAGCTCGGCCGGTGTGACGCCAGTTTTTATCGCCGACTGATGCCGCCCATGTGAGCCCGTTTTATCCCGGTAGAGGTAACCTTTCCCCGGACGTAGTGTACTTCATCAGCTTGGGTGATAGGTTGATTGGGTCGCTTTTTTGTCTCAATGAGCGCTTATTAAGATCACATCCTGATTCCATTGTATTTCGCCTTGCCTCTTGCAGAGATAAGAAACATTTAAGACGCATTGCAAAGGCTAGCGGATGTTATTGTTGCATTGCATTGCAGATCAGAGGTCATCTCACGTTGTTGGGAAACCGGTATACTTAGAGAGTGAAGTGGCATTGCATGCATCGCAGGCATTTCCTGTGGCGTTCTCAAACAATCACTGCGTGCTAAAACACGAAGTGTTATTCACCGTGCACTCTCTTATCCTCTAGTGTATGTGTGGGCATTATATAAAGATCAGTAAATCCTCTCATGTATGTGAGCCTGCGAGGCCGTTATATAATTTGATCGGTAGATAAATTTTGTGCTAACACGGTATGTCACGCTGGTGCAGACAGATATGGCAGGTTGTTCAATGTCAGAAATTGTGAGACATCGATGACTGTGGCGAAAGTAATGTGTGGGAAAATTATAATCGCACCATGGTCTCACTAATGATGCCGTGTCACATACCTCACAAGTTTATTGTATACAAACGGGGAGATATGCTGGAAACCAGCCGAACCGGTCAGATAGGTAGGCACTGTGTGAACAGAACACCTGAAGCAACAAAGCCGGTTCGAAATAAGCAAACAGCAAAATAATATATCCTCGGAATGAGTCGAATATGGCTTGATTGCAAATCCTTAGTGCTTTAAGGGAATGTTTCACATCTCTGAAAGTTGTCCAATGTACGCCGCTTGTGGTGCAAAATATGAAGTAATTGCTGCGAACACGATTCTGACATTTGTTTCTCACAAGCAGTGCTC
The DNA here is from genome assembly GCA_014673585.1 of Semibalanus balanoides. Classification (NCBI taxonomy): domain Eukaryota; kingdom Metazoa; phylum Arthropoda; class Thecostraca; order Balanomorpha; family Balanidae; genus Semibalanus; species Semibalanus balanoides. The sequence goes on from VOPJ01010243.1 coordinate 102,065, forward strand.
ATTTTCATGAAACAAAGTTTTGGTATTTGGGCTGATGACGTCAATATGAAGGAATTCTTGGAATAGAAGAAAAAACTTCACGCGCACACTCACTCGCTCCACTCACGCTCGTCTCGCGCTAATGTAATAGCCATTGGTAAAAACAAGTCTACTTTCATGAAGCATTTTGATAAAGAGAGATGAGCAAATCGGCTTTACGCGTTTATTCAAATACACTAGGGGGCTTATTTTTGCAAGATGTCAAAACCAAACTCAAATTTACTTTCGATTAGACCTCTGTGGGTGTTTTAACTTCTACAATACTTAATTGCAATGAGAATCCAACAACTTTGCCATCTCAACTCAAATCTTATGTTAATGTGAAACATTCCCTTTAAGGGATCATATGACCTTCTTCCACAAAAATGAAGTTAGCAATGTCATGAGGTACACGAGGCTAAGTTATACTGCATATTTTAGTCATTAAGCTTGAAGTGTCCCAAGTATATATAAATCACGTTCAAACTTAGCTTGCGTATCACGCAAATAAGTGCTTGTCATTTATCGGCGAGCTGCCAAGGTCAGAGCCGTAGAAACAAAACACGTCAACCCGTTCCTTTTATTCCGTATCTCTCGCAATGATTATGGGTCCTAAGTAGCTGAAAAAGCAACGTTTGGTTCATACCTCATCGTTACATTAATCTGTCTATGCAATTCAGATAAAACGTCATTCTTAAAGGGAATACGGTTCCACCTTTAACATAGGGTTTGAGTTGGACGATAGCCAAGTTGTGGCGCTTGCTCGAAATGACTTGTGACGCTTTCACATTTTCAAGAAACCTTTTTAATTATTTAATATTCAGGTCCTAAAGTCGGTAGCCGGGTATACCCGGTAACTCCAATTGCTGATTGCTGATTTGGGCTGAGTTGAAAAGTATGATTATGGACGCCAGATGGACGTAAGACGCTTGGGGAAGTGTAGTGCTGAACAAAACCGATACTGTTTTCAGTAGAACTCATTCTTTTATTGGCAAGATGAACTTTGTCAGGTAATGCTATGCATAGTGATTTTTGATGTTTAAAATCTTCTATAAAACATTTTTCTAAACAACGGTTCTGTAGCGTAATGCGTAGCGTTTCAGCGCTGGCCTGAACGTTCCAGACTCGCGTACAAATTGTTGATCTGTCCCCTCGCCCACTCACACAACCCACCTCGTAACCACTACGCGCGTGCCGCTGTTTGTTGGCCGCCCGCGGCGCAGCCGCCGCTGAGGTGATAGGAGGCCGACCGGCCGAGAACCGGTACGCCTTTTTGACGTGTTAGACCGTGCATGACCTTGTGACACATTAATCCAGATGGACGGCCCCAGAGCGCGACCGTCGGAGCCGACGATGGCGGACAACTACATGTTCATAAGTGAAGATATAATAGTGACGAAAACCTACTTAAAGCCAATGGGTACTGTTTGATGGTTTCAAAAGCGTTGTATTTTCCGGCATCTTCAACAAGTACTATAAGGCAAGTACCACCATGTATATCGACACGTATTCCCTCACTAAATCGAATGTTTAACGTTTCGTGTTCTCTCAGCCCAGCTGATTTCGCATTACTTTGAGGACAAAAAAATATGATTCATCACAAATAATTGACATTTTAATTTGCTTTTTCCGCGTAAATATAGGTTTTTCTTTGACTTACTAGTAATATGATACTTAATTTCTTGCTTCTCTTCATCATTTCTGAGTTTTTTTCTCGTTTTTTTTTTTCAAGGTGAACTATTCCCTTTAACGATTCGGGCATCCACGTATCATTTCAATAATAGTTGTCCCCAAACGCCCCGTGACAATGGTTGAAGGTGGAATAATACATTCCTTACCGGGGCTGGGACAATTCAATTATCTCACCGAGTTTTTTTATCGAAAATCCTGAGAACCGTTACTATGGATTTCAGACCACGTGAGACCCCATTTTTGGCGATAATTTGTTAAGAAATAGCCGAATCCGAATCAAATTTTTGCTCAGTCTATTTCAGCCGAGGCGCCGATTTCTGTTCGTATAGTCGGTTAACAAAAAATGCAAACTTATGGTACTTGTCACTGACTCGTGACGTTAGATCTGCTCGATAGACTCATTTCCACAGTAGAGGCTACCGTGACGTAGATTGTGACTTGAAGAGCATGTGCTGTCTTATCACCATCATCGTCGGTAGTCACGTGCTGTTGAGGTCACAACTCACAACCAACGTCACGGTAGCCTCTACTGTGGGGTCACTGGGATTTTGATTACCGAGCAGATCTTAACGTTACGAGTCAATGACAAGTACCATAAGTTTTGATTTTTTGTAAACAGACTATACGGACAGAAATTGGCGCCTGGGCTGAAAAAGACTGCGCGAAAATTGTATTCGGATTCCGTCATTCCTTAACAAATACTCGCCAAAAAACGGGGTCTCACGCGGTCTGAAATCCATAGTAGGTCCGAGGTATTTTGGATAAAAAGACGAGGTGATATTATTGAATTGCCATCCAAAGGGAAGGAAGATATTTCCCATACATGCTATTTACGGCATGTGACGTCATATATTTACATCATACACACATTGAGCAGAGGGTGGGAGAGCTTCCAAAAGTGTGGTACTATATAATACCACACGGGGCCATGCAAATAGTTATTTGGGACCGAGGTCCGCGCTGAGTATTCCGCCCGAGATCGAAGGTCGAGGGCGGAAGTTCACGCACGGACCGAGATCCCAAAGAATTATTCCGGCCCAAGTGTGGTATGCAATTCGCTGAATGCCGCTGAGATGCAAGGAACCAAACGAAGACATATTTTCCACCATGCTTGAGTTTCAATCTCAGCGACGAAAATGGAAAAATAAGAGAATTCATACAGCCATTATTTTCTATTTCATACACTCTTCTCACTCTTTTCCAATTATAATTCATACAGCCTCTTTTTCACTCTTTATACTATTTGCACAAGACTTGAGAAAACATTTTGGTCCGGCGTCAGAAAATGTTTTCCAGATCAAATGGACATTGAGCCTGAGGTTGTTATTAGTCCTACGTGCTTAACGATGTTAATAAATACCGCACGTGCCGATTAATAATTTTTTTCATACCTCTCATTTGGGTTTACATGGTTAACATGTCCTATTCAACAGTTGAAGAATAAGAGTGTGGAAAAAATTTATTCTGCACTGTTATTCTGCACTCTAGAAGGCTCTTTCATATTTAGGGGATCAAAGCAATTTTGGAACTACGGTATTGAGAATATACAATTGTACCACACGGGGTCGGAAAATGAAATCTTTGGGACCGAGGTGCCGAGCTGAATATTCCGCCAGGAGAAACGAAGGTCGAGGGCGAAAATTCAAAGCACCGACCGAGGTCCCCAAAGAATTATTCCGGCCCAAGTGTGGTATAAAAATTATTTACCTTATGCCGCTTAAAGTAAACCAAATGAAAGCAATATTTTCCACACCATAATCGTTTTTTTTNGAAATCTTAAAGTGGGGGGGGGAGTTAACATTGCTGGCCCCCCCAGCCTGAAAAGTGGGGGGGCCATGGCCCCCACGGCCCCCCCGTTCCTACGCCTATGCACTGGCGGATCCAGGGGGCGGCAGGGACAAAAGTTCCCCCGCCCCACCTTTATCCCCTGCTCGACATGGCGGCAATAGAAATTATTCCCTCCCAAAAGCGAACACTTAAACAAACTAAAAAACGTCAAAATTGCTGTAATACTAGTGAAAACGCGTAACAATTCGGAAAGCTAATAACCGAGTAAGAATTCCCCTGCATTGCTTCTAAAATAATTAATAAAGCAAGTTTTCGCAGTTAATAGTACACAAATTACAGACCATAAGGAGGAAATGACGCGAAGAAGCCGCCATGTGTCGCATTATAGCCAGGAACGTAGTCAGGATTTTGTTCAGGAGAGGGGGGGGGCACGTCGGAAAAAATTTGTTCCTCAGCCATATGCTGCCGACCGAGGGGGGGTTAGGGTCGGGTTTTCAGAGAATCTAATTATATCTAGTTTGAATTTATTTCGCTCAGGGGGCCATGCCCCCATGGCCCCCCTATTGGCTACGTACCTGATTATAGCGAAGATAACGTACCGGCGTTCATCTAGTAGGTATTTGAGTGCACTAAACACGGCGAGAAATCCTATTTTGGGTATAGGTAAGTTACAAATTATAAATTACATAGTAAAAATGATATTTGTTCACGGACTCGACCCCCCCCTCCCCCAGGGTCAAGACCCGGCAGGCCCCGTGTTAAAGCCCCTCCATATTGGGAGCAGGATCCGCAGTGAGCGCGTGCCGTCACCATGCATACTGTATAGCAGTGCCGGAATCGGCGGAGCCACGCGAGTGGCGGCGACTCGTGCCGGATTTGCATATCGGATTCTGCGTCCGGATCCGGTACGTCGGCCGTGTCAGTCCAACAGCAGGACGTCAGCAGCAGCAGCAGGTCCGACAGCAGGACGACAGCAGGTCCGACAGCAGGACGTCCGTCGGTCCGACAGCAGGACGTCAGTCGGTCCGTCAGCAGGACGTCAGTCGGTCCGACAGCAGCACGACAGTCGGTCCGACAGCAGCACGACAGTCGGTCCGACAGCTGGACGTCAGTCGGTCCGTCAGCAGCAGCAGCAGGTCCGACAGCAGGACGACAGTCGGTCCGACAGCAGGACGTCCGTCGGTCCGACAGCAGGACGTCCGTCGGTCTTACAGCAGCACGACAGTCGGTCCGACAGCAGGACGACAGTCGGTCCGACAGCAGGACGTCCGTCGGTCCGACAGCAGGACGACAGTCGGTCCGTCAGCAGGACGACAGTCGGTCCGACAGCAGCACGACAGTCGGTCCGACAGCAGGACGTCAGTCGGTCCAACAGCAGGACGTCAGTCGGTCTTACAGCAGGACGTCAGTCGGTCCAACAGCAGGACGTCAGTCGGTCTTACAGCAGCACGACACTGCACCCGCCCGCCACCTCCGCCACGCCGGAAGTCCTGCACCAGCGGTCCTCTCACAACACATCCTGGAGGATCTGAACTGTTTTAAGTTGTAGGGCTGCCATGGCAAAGCAGATAGCTCTATATATAGCGGAGCAATTTGCAAGTGACCTACGTTTTACGTCCGGGAACGGACAGCATTTCGTCACCGTAGGAAATCGGTTTCGAAATGGCTTGCGTTGCTCGTTTGATTGCTAAGACTAAGGACAGCATTTCTTCGCCGAAGGAAATCGGTTTCGTGTGGGCTTGCGTTGCTCGTTTGATTGCTAAGGCTAAGGACAGCATTTCGTCACCGAAGGAAATCGGTTTCGTGTGGGCTTGCGTTGCTCGTTTGACTACTAAGGCTAACTGAGGGGGGTTCGTGGTTCAGCGTGCTGAGTGCAGGTTGCTTTGCTGCAATTCATAAGTTAGCATTTGACAATACCGCACACTATATAGACCGTCACCGTGAGAAGGCAAATACAGTGAATAACACAATAGCGTTCTCCGAATTACAATCAAAAACATTTCTGAATCTTGTATTACCATCGGCGCTTATAATATAAGCGCCGATGGCAATACAATATAAGCCTTATATCATAGAGCATTGAAGAGTGAGAGTCCGAGGAGTGCGTCTCGGGGTTCGTCCGAGGAGTGCGTCTGAGGAGTGCGTCTGAGGAGTGCGTCTGAGGAGTGCGTCTGAGGAGTGCGTCCTGAGGAGTGCGTCCGAGGAGTGCGTCTGAGGAGTGCGTCTGTGGAGTGCGTCTGAAGAGTGCGTCTGAGGAGTGCGTTCTGTGACGAGACTGCTACGGTGCAGACGTGTCGACGGCTGCCACATAAATCGCCGCTCACGAACGCAGCGTAAACCACAGGTGTCCGTGCCGCTAGTGTGCAGCGGTTTACGATCTCACATGCATCAGGCGTACGTAGAATGAGTCGCATCATAGCAGCACTGGTACACGGGTGGAGCTTTTCAGAAAAAGTTGGTGGGGCAAAATGTCATGTTGACTTAATGTTTTGTATAATTAAGGTGAAAAACTGAATTTTTAACGTCAAGAAACCTTTAAACCTGACATTTGTGCATAGCTAAGGGGGGAAATGATGAGTTCAATGCAAGGAAACCTTCAAATATGACAAAAGTTGGAGGGGCCGAACTCAAAGTTGGTGGGGGAGTTGCCCCATCATTTGAATAGGAAACTCACCCGTGCACTGGTTTGTTTACATTTTACGATGGTTCTTTGTGATCGTTATTTGCTAGTATTTATACAAGCGTTTGAAACTTGGTGATATTTTGGGGCTTGCGATGGCACGCCTCAGCTACCAATGTTACATGATGACATGACGATGTCTCAGGCGCGTAGTCAATATTTTTATCAGGGGCGGGGACGTCAGTGATAAAATCACATTTCGCTCCTCAGCCAAATGTTGTTGACCGGGAAGGGGTGGGGTCGTCAGCAGAATCGCATTTTACCTATAGTGGAATTTGGTTTTCTCAGGGGTATGACCCCTTTGCCCCTCCCCTTTGCTTTGACCCTGTAATGTCTGCAGCGTACTGCATGAGTTGGACTTAAACAAATCATCCGAAACCCCACCGAATGCCAAGCATTTTCGGAGTGTTGAGCGCAGTTTTCTACTGGAGTTCCGAGTGGGACCGAAATCAGTCTGCAGCCCAACAGATCTCGATGTCGGATCTGCTGTATCAAAGTGGACTGCTATGAGTCCATACTCCATTGGGTACTGCAGCACTGTATGGAGCGAGGTCGAGGCCCTTACTATAAGAAGCTTATCATTGTCGTATCACAGGCTGTCTTTGCTCTGTGATAGACAGACCTAGGCCATATTTTAAGCGCAAAATGTCTGCGTTGTCTACCGTGCTTAATAATGAATATGCTGATGCATTCAAAGAAGGGCTGGGCTTATGTTTCGACTTTCAATGTAGGTTATCAGTAGACTGTTACCTATTGAATGTTGATGCATGATTATTGATTATGAATACTGTTGCAGACATTGTGACGCAAGAAGTGTATTAGTGTTGAGACGCACGATCAGATGAGCTTATTTTTATTCCAAGCAGTTCAGACAGGTGCCGCACTTAGCGTGTACCGGATTCCGGAGGCCGATCTTAACCTCAAAGCACCGCTATATACCGCTATAATCCTCTTAACACTCGCTACCGCCGTGTGCCGCGTGTTTGTCGTGCTCGCCAAGTGTCGGCACCTATAGACTCGGAGAGATCGACTAATCGACTACTGGGACCACATGTTTGGCAAGTTGATGCGATCCAGTTTTCCGGACGTTCGTGGGCTAGTCGCGGGTGACGGCGGCGGGGCGGCGGCGGCGGGGGGGGAGAACCGCCGCCTGGCACCCTCCAATGCCCTATATACTGCACCCTCCACAGCAGCGTCCGCGGTCGAGTCGGAGGTACGACCTGCCGTCAGCCGTCATGAACTACTGCTATAGCCGCCATCAGATGGTCGAATGGGTCACCGTCCACGCAACCAACTGCAGCTCCGTCTAGCAATGCTATCTCAACAGCAGCGGCTCCCGCGCGGAAACCCAGTAAAATACAAGGCTTGGGCTATGTTTTAAGTTATCACTTTTCTCAAATGAAAGAGTTTTTGTTTAACACGCGCACTGGAGAGGGGTATGCCACTAACGCGCACTGGAGGAAGGGGAGGGGGCCGGGGGTACTTAAGTGCCCACCCCTAAGAATGTATGAGAGCTAGAACATTCAAACTTACAGGGTAGGTAAGTGATATGATGATCTACATTTGCTGCAGTTTTGGTGACCTTATGGCAATATCTGAAAGGTCAAACGAGGTCACGAAGGTCAAATCTGGTCAAATGCCACCATTTTGGGATTTGACCTCTGTGACGTCACAGGTCACCATCAATGTGTCTAAAGTTGTGTTTTAGGATGAAAATTGACATTGGTCTACCGAATGACGTTTGGATCATCCCGATTTCATGTTGGTTCCAAAGATATCGCTTCGCGGACCTTTATTCTGGCCGTCATCTTGTAATTCAGCTTCATGTAACTTACAAAGTTACCGACTTATTTTTTTAGGTCACGCGATCCGCTATTAGCCGTTTTCATGAAGGATTTGATTTGTACCCGGTAGTACCCGGTAGTACCCGGTAATATTCATGCACGTTTTGGGGTAATTGAGTCTAGGAAACACGGCTTTTCCTGAGATGTTTTTGGTATCAATTGAAACTTTATGAATTCATGAACAATTATCTGCTCTTACAATGCGAAATTTCCCGTTAGTTTTCTTTGTATAATCAAATTCATGAACAAATATTACCGGGCACTACCGAGTACTACCGGGTAAAAATAAATCCTTCGTGAAAACAGCTATTGTGTTGCCGTAAATGTCGCACAAAAACATCCGCCCTGCGTGCGCTGCTTCGTTTTTCTTTTTAGAAATTCACCAAAAAACATTTGGGGAGGGACACAAAAGTCCAGATCGGGTGTTCAATGAAAATAATCACATTTTTCCACAAAAGTGGAGTTATCACTTGAAATCGACAGACGAGACCAAAATATATAGTAAATTCCTCACATTTTGCATACAAACATTTTCAAAGATATTGCAATTCAAAGTTGGTAAGCGCTCCACGCTTAAAACGAACGGTAATTGCAAGGTGCTTGCAAATATTTTTGTTCTTCATCAAACTGCGGACTTTTCCGTGTTTTTGTGTTTCGTAATGGAATATAAAATATATTTTGCGATCTGTTTGTTGTGATTAAATGCCCGTAGATGTTTTATATAGAACAGCTATTCATTAAAAACGTAACAAAAATAGCAGTTACATGTGCGTCTAGTATGCTGGCCTTTTAGTGACTTTGAGTTGTGACCCCTCATTTTGTGAAAATTGCTTCATTTATTTGCTAGATTAGGAGTTTTTATAGTTTTATTACTGGTTGTATACAACATTATACCTTATATTATCATGAAAAATAGTAATTTATTCACCCTCCAAAACAAATAACAAATAATAAAACAACTGGAAATTGCATCAAAAGTTCATTGCGCGTTTTCACAACGTCCTATCCGTGCTTTATTTAGTGTCGGAGATTTGTTTCGGGGACATTGTCCAGCGTTGAAGAACTTTGAAACACCGGCGCCAGATATGGTGCGCTTTAAATTTTAAGTGATGATTGGAAAACATTACTCATGAGTTTCGAAAGAAGTATATGTACTTGCTTTTAATTTGTAAAAACTTACATTATTGAATGAGGGAAGAGTTTTAATGAATTATTAAATTAAAATCAAATCCTTGTTATTCCATTACGGAAGCCCAAGAATTTGTTGCTAACACAAAAAGGTCATTATTTTCCTTTAAGAATATATTTTATGTATATTGAATTGCAATTTTTGCATCTTATAAACACTCAACCATAGATGGCGCTCAATACGGCAAACCTACCTAACTGCTGGCAATATAATTGGTTGTCTCTTGTTTGACGTCACACGCCACACCCACTCGTAGCCGGCCTCCTATTGGCTGGCGGGCATGCATGCCGGTTTATAGAAGACACTTCGGGAATATGCACCCCGGGGTAACCATGAAAGAAAATCATGTTCGTTGAGGGTTGAGTGCGTCCTCAGCCGTCAGCCACTGTACGTACGTCCAGCCGTTTTGGGAGGAGAAAAATCATGGATTCTGGACCTTTGGGGGGGGGGACATGGCCCCTTTGTACCTCCCCCTAACCACTGGACTCACCCCTGGTAAAGGAGGGTATATAAAGGCTAAACGGAAAAGAGTGCCAGCGCCCTGCGTCATCGCCGGCTATCTGTGACTGACAAAGGAAAACGTCATGCTGACCGAGTAGGAACATATAACGACGGAGTCGTGTGCACAAATTGTGCAATTTTCGCTTCTCTATCTTCTTTGATGCGCAAGTTATTGAATAATTGATAGCAAGATTGATTAGTTTCGGCAGTGGCTGCTTGGGGATATTCGTGTTTTGTTTTTTGCTGACGGCAGGATGAGTTCTATTTTTTACACACAGAAAAGATATCACATAGGTTGTGGCTGCTTGGGGCACCATTATAGTGGGTGAACTAGAGCATGTTCTGTGACTGATGACACAGTCTAATGCACTGGCGGATCCAGGGGCAACCAGGCCATTGCCCCCCAATAGCCTCGAAAGGGGGCCAACATGTCTTTCAGCCCCCCAGAACGTCAGCAATTTATCGTAAAAATTGGCTTTGCAGGAGTCAAAATCCAACTATTTACAGTAAAAAACTGAAAAATTTCGCGCGCGGCGCATGACATGAGTTTTGTTATAGCTTATACAAATTTTGAAAATGGGAAAATGAAATCCATTAAGTGTCTGGCAGAGGCTTTACTTGTCAGTTATTGCTTGCCCCAGGGCCTACTCCCTTCATAAAAACGTTTAGGTGCACATCATGCAGGCGCGCAACCAGGATTTTTCGTAAGGGGGGGGCACGACCTAAGGGGGCCCGTCGGGCCACGAGGGGGCCCCACCATTGCGGACCCAATAATGACCCCCTGCACATATCAGGGGCGGATCAGGGGGCATACCCCCAATTTCCGAAACCATAATTTGCTCCCCACCCACAACAGACTTCAGAAAAAATACAAAACACCAAAAAAGTTCGGACTTATGTACACTGTCAAACAGCTTTCCGCACGGTTGCTAATGGTACACACTAAGGTCCACGACTTTTCTTTCTACGCTAGCGTATGTTTGACGCGAAATTAAGAAACGACCGTATATGCATTCAAACCGCATTACTGAGAGCTTCAATTGATATTTTGACGTGATTGCCTCACCCTGTGTATTTGCTGCTTTAAGCAAAAAATCCGTTTTTAGCGTTTTTGGGCCAGTGAAAAACTGGTTTTGCTTAAAACAGACCAATGCGACAAGGTAAACCCAATGCGTCAATATTAAATTTGAAGCTCTCAGTAATGCAAGTTTAAAATGCACGAATGGTCGGTTTTCTTAATTCGGCGTAAAACATACGCTAGAGGAGAAAACAAAGCCGGAACCTTAGTGTGTACCATAAGCCTGCAAGGCCCTGTACCTCAGTTACAAAACGGGCATGACGAAACGTCTCCCTGCCCCCCCCCCCCCCCACGGCCAACAACTTTATCGCTTGGTGCGCTGATGGCCTGTGAGTTTTGACCCACCACGCTCCACAACGATTTTTAAATTATACGCAATTAAGAAGGTCCCAAGGATAATCGGGGTCACCAGTTTTTTGAAACGGCTGAACTAAAATTGCGTTTTCCTACCCAAATAGATGGTGTCTGTTAAAAGAAAATAGGTTTCAGCAGCTCCCACTGGCGATCCAGCCGTCGTTTTTTTTGGGGGACCAACTTTTTTTCTGGCCAAAAGTCCCTCTTTTTTTCCTCGACTTGGGCCCGGTCACCTTATTTTTGAATATTTGAGCTTAAAATATACTTTTTCGGAAGAAAAAAAACTACAAAAACGCGATAACTCCGTAAACATTATATGCTACGGAAAACACACATCATAAAAGTAGTAGTAACGTTTATCCTCAAACTAAACTCGCCAGGGTCGTCGCCCGATAAATTTAAAGTGGGGGTCGGCTGAAATGAAAGAAAAGACGTCTTTTGCCAGGCATTTAATAAGGATTTCTATGTTATAGTAGGTACTTAAGGCTTATTAAGCCCGCGAAGCGCGCGAAAATTTTTACGGGTTTGCCTGATAAAACCCAAAAATAAGGTGGGGGGCCAGTATGACAAATGTATAGCAATGGCCCAATACCAATTTTTAGGAACCGAATTTAGCAAACTGCCATATTAACTTTGGAACCAGTGTCAGCAATTTTGAGTCATGGCTATCAGCACTTTGACATATTTTTTAGGCACAAGACCTGGAACTTAATCAATTGCGCCGTAGAGCGACGCGATAAATTGTAATCCTTATGCCCTGGATATGCCATTTCGTTAAGTTGTGTCACAATGTGTCAGAGAGGGCCCAACAGGACCCTCTCTGAAAGACCAGAAGGCCGTGGACGTCCAAAAGGCCCCTGTTGAGGTCAGAGGGGTCTCTGGCAATACCAAAAGGGTCCCTAGGGGCGATTCAGAAGGGTCCATAAACATGCCAATTGGGACTGTAACCAGCAACAAGAGGGACGCCTGGGCAGGTCGGAGGGCCTCCCGTAGGGGCCCCTGAGAAAGGTTAGATGGGTCCTGGGAATGTCGGATGGGTGACAATAGCAGCCAGAGCAGTTTCCTTACCAGGGTCTTAAGGGCCCTGACAGACTGAGGGGCTGAGGGCCCCTGGAAAATTCAAAAGGGCCCCCATGTAGGTCAAGAGGCCCTTGAACGCAGTCTAGAAGGGTCCCTGGGGCTGGTCAAAGGGCCCCTTAACATGCCTAATTTGCCTTAGCACGGAGGGGCCCAGTGGCCCAATGGGGGCCCCTTCAACGGCTCGGAGAGGGCCCTTTAAATGCTCGGGAGGGGGTCCTTTTTAGGCACCGCCGCCCCGGGCCGAAATCCTGTCTATACGTGCCTTGCCTCAGAAGGGGCCCTAACGAGGCCGCCTAAGAGGAGGCCCCACGAGGCCGCCCTAAGAGGGGCCCACGAGGCCGTTTCAAGGGGTCCCTTGGGGCCGCCTCAGAGGGCCCTAACGGGGCCGCCTCAGAGGGGCCCACGGGGCCCCTCAGAGGGGCCCCACGAGGCCGCTCAGAGGGGNTACTCCTCAGAGGGGGCCCCACATTTCCTAAGGGGGGGCACGGGCCCGTGTGCCCCCCCTTGGTTGCGCCTTTGCAGGTGCTGCCCTCGACGAGGCGCCGGCCCATATCCAGGTGCCGCCAAACCCAGTCGCCACTGACCGGACGCGACCCAAGTCAGGTGCCGTCCCTCAAAAGATGCCGCCCCTTAACCAGGTGTCGACTGTCGCCCTTTCAGTCAGGTGTCCCCCTCAGCCAGGTGCCGCCCCTCAGAAAGATGCTGCCCTTCAGCCAGGTGTTCCCCCTAACAACTATGCCGACTCCTCAACCGGGTGCCGCCCCGTCCCTTCAGCCCAGTGCCGCCCACATGCTCGGTGCTGCCCCAGAGCAAAAAGTCGCACCAGTTTTCTTCGTGCGTCGACGTCCCTGACCATGGGTGGAGCTTCCTATTCAAATGGTGGGGTGACTGAGTGCGACTTTGTGTTTTGTCCCACAAATTGTGTGATATTTGAAGGCTTCTTCGCGTTGTAATGGCCATTTTCACTTGAACCATTTAAAACAACCAGCCTACATGCATCGGAAGGGACGCGTCGGAAGCAGGGGAGACGGGTGACGCGTCCCTTCTCCCAAGGGGCAGTTGGCAAGCGTCCCCCCAAACATTTTCCCTTTTATCATTACGCCTATGAGCGTTGCATGAAAATAATCGACTTCGAAGTGTCTCCGTCTCCCCCCCCCCCCCAAAAGGGAAAAAAATAAAAAAAATAAAACTAAAAATATGAAGCTGGCGACGCCCTTGCATAGATGATATATTGCCCCTCCAACTTGTTTTTCTGAAAAACTTCACCCTGCATGCAACCATGATTAAATTGTACTAAACGCCCGTGTAGCTCAGTCGGTCGAGCGCTCGGCTCACATCTTGTCCACCTGGCAAGGTGGGTTCGAGTAGCTTCGTCGCTCGCTATTTGCTCTTGGCGGGATGACCTGCGGCGGGGGCAGCGGCAGTAACGCACGCATGCTTCCATTGGGGGGGGGGGGTCAGAGCCCTAAAAGTGGTACCTTGTTGGTGCGGGTCCGCACCGTTTTTTTTTAAAGAAAACTTCGCAGATTTCGGTCACTTGTTTTTTAGCGAGCCCCCTACATTATTGGATCTGAGACATGATAACTGTCTTGAAATGTCTTGTCAACAAAGAGCTTCGCCACGGTCCAAAAATTGGGAGGGGGGGAGTCAGAGGCATTATGAAGTAGATTCTTTCCATCCAACGCCCATAAGCGCAATGTTAAAAGTCCAAAAAGTCGGGGGACACGTCCCCCCATGTGGTGGAACCCCTGTTGTCAATGTCGTGTAAGGTGACTGCGTGTGTTACTGATGTGCGAATTTTAGGTGCGTGTGCTACTGATGTGCAGTTAAACTGTCGAGAGTTGGCGAAATGAGGTCAGTGCAGTGGCGTACTCAAGGGGGGCTAAAGGAGTCATGCCCCTCCCCCCCGAAGGACAGGCGGGCCCCTCTGGCGACCGAGCGAGCCGCGAGGGCCTCTGGGGCCGAAGGCTGCAGTGTTTCGGATGGTGTTATCCGTCAGGCGCCCGCAAAACGCCTTACGTGACATAAAAGAGCGCTCATGAACCTTAAAACGTTGTAGCATGAATACATATTACATAACAACACTTGCTTGTCTGCTAAAGGCCTGTACTGTATGCATGTAAATCCGTATGAATAGGGCCCCGGCCAGTGTGGAGAGCGCCCTCTGCCAGCATCCAGGGTAGGGCCCAAATCTGAAAGCAAGTAGAGATCCCAAATGAAGATTAATTACAAAGAGAACTTAATGTCAGAGAACTTAATCATTGCTCGTCTTAAAGACGAAAAATGACCTGTTACCGAATGCCTCTTAATCGCTAACGAAAGGTGTTTCAATAAACCCGAAAACTCCGATTTTAATGTTTTTATTGTAGAGTAAGTCCTCTTTGTATTTAATCTGATACCACTCACTCAAAATCATACTTTTCGCGGACCCCAGATACAAGTCGGAAGGGCGTTGAAAAGGTCGGAGGGGCCCAAGACGATCTGAAGGGCCCCTGGGCTCTTGAACAGTCAGAATGCAGTTGTCCAGTGAATAAAACGCAAAATTTTCACGACGCTCCGCGTCGCAATTTAATTACAAATCGNGAGAAGCGTCCGGCGTCTCGTTCGAAGCAGGTGACATTACATATGACAACAGAGAAGACGCGATGCTTCTTCTGTGACGGCCAACACTTCATACTACAACGGTGCGAATAATTCAAACAAATGACAGTGAAAGAGCGGCAACAGTGGGCGTCAGACAATCGTGCGTGTAAACACTGTCTAGCAAGAACACACGAGACCAGTTATTGTCATAGCAGACGCCCCTGTGGATTGAATGACTGCCAGGAACGGCACCATTTTCAACTCATGGGCTTTAAAAGTCAGCGACCCTTACCCCAAATTCCCAAATCAGAGTCGTACAGACCTCCGCGTGTGCTCATTTGAAACCTCTCGTTGTGTAGAATACACTTTTGTTCAGTTAGAATGACATGAATTCAATGGTTTTTGTTCTATGAGCCATAAACCTATACAATAACCGAGTTTTAGGGTATTGTACACTAAAGCTTGGTTTTGGTAGAGGTTTATGAATCCTAGAACAAAAAATAGGCAGTAATTGCTAGCCCCGCGGGCTAATATTTTGCATCATACCGATATGTACAACCAGGAAAAGGGGTTACCTGGGGCTCTTCTCACGGTCTGGTTTCAATATTTGACAAATTATTTTTCACGACCAAAAAACAAATTTTTTTACACCGCATTGCAGCGTCACATCAGTGACCATCGTCATAACGAACCCATCGTCATCCTTTCTGGTTCGTCGTAACTCTGAATTGAGTGAATAACATTTTTAGCTTCTTATCCTCTACAAGGCCCACCTTATCCTCTGCACCGCCTATATTTCTAGGTTTTATCAGACAAACCCGTAAAAAATTCGCGCTGCTTCGCGTCGCAAAATAACATATACCTATACTATGACAGAAAAATCCACATTAAAAATGCTGCAAGGATTTCAATGCACGCACAAAATGGGGTACAACTTTTAGGTCATTTCAGCCGACTTCCCACTCAAAATTATCGGCGACACCCCTGCGTACAGTTGCAGACGACGCGCTCCCCCCGGTCAATAAATTTGTCGCTGACGGTCTGCTACCTCCCCCTGGTTGCATGGGTGTTTACTCTGCGTAAATACCATTTGTAGGTAAGTTGAAGGGCAGCCTTTGTGGCCAATTTTACTCGAGCCCGTGACCCGTCCCTTCGCAAAATCCTGTCTATGTTTTAGTTCAATAATATTTTTGAAGTCCGCACGAAACTCAAAACAATATGATACACTGCTATCGCATGCATATTATTTACTGTTCGTAAAAAACGTCTACAACAAGCCCCCCCCCTTTCCCCAGGTTACGAACCTCGACTACCCCCTTGGTCAATTCTTCCTCAGCCGTCTGGGGCCGCCCTCAGAAACGTCATTGTCTGCAAATGACTGGTAGGGCCCAAATGCTATTTTGACAGAATTGAATGTCATTCTTACCATGCAACGCCATAGACCTAATGTAAGAATATTAAGTTATTAACGACACCCATGGCCACCCTTGACTGTATAGTGTATACACATTGTATTATATAGTTAAGCACCATCCGCGACACTGAAAATGATAGAAAGGTTAAGACTGATAGTTGTATTGCAAATGCATAGGAATAACAACGTTTTGAAAAAATGGTCAAAATATAAAAAAATGAAATAGGGGCACCCTCAAAATATTGTTGACCAAAACCGTGGAGTTTTCAGATTTCGGTATAGGTTGGGACAGCACTGCAACTGAAACCCCCCCCCCCTTGAATATTTCTAGCATCCGCCCCGCGCATTGTTATTTGTAGTTAAAGGGAACACTCCCACCTTCACAAAAATGTGTCAAATGTACCGTTGTTTGTTGGTGCAAAAATGAAGTGAATGCTGCCGAACCACGATTATGACATTTTGTTTCTCAGCAAACAGTGCCTCAATTTTCATAAAAAAATCAGTTTTTAATATTTGGGCTGATGACTCATATGAATGGATATTTTTAGGAAAAAAAATTCAACGCTGCTATAAGTAGCGACTAGTGTTATGGCTAATGTATGCAAAGGCTAAAACAAGGTCGACTGCTAAATCAACATTTAGTAAAGAGTGGACTACGACATCGGCTAAGGGCACCAATTCCAAATAACATTGGGGACTGGATGTAACAAGATGTCCAAAGCCCAAACTCGAATATCCTGTGATTCGAAGAACTCAGTGCGTTGTTTTAACTTATACCATACATAATTGCAATTGCCAAGCACGCAAAATGGCTATCTCAACTCAAATCTTATGTTAAGGTGGGACAGTCCCTTTAAGTCGAGGTCAGTTTATAACACAAACCTAGAATGATGCTCATTGCAAATTCCAATACTAACTATTATTATTATTATTATTATTTGGTATCATTGACTTGTCATGTAAATGGTGTTACTCAACAACAACGATAACACGTTTGTATCTGGTCAGAGTGAGTACCTATTTGTCTGCATATAACTTTCTTACATCATTAAAACAATATAATAGTTGATCAGCGGCATTTCAGGTTGAAGTAGAATAGACGACATACGGTTGGTCGGCAGTCGGATATATAAAAGGCTGCAGGCTGCGGCCACCAGATGAGGTCAATCTCGGGAGACAAGCTGGATGATCACCCTCAGCTTCAGCCGAGATAGGGCACTGCACTGTACCTCTCATAATCAGACAAACACGTCACATTAATTTGCAAACGTGCACCGAACGCCATATTTGGGTTGGCATGCTCCTGCCGATTGGTTTCGGAATGTCCCAACCAGAAACCGAACATACATAGAGGCTAAATGTTGACTCGGAAAAATTCAGAAGTGATCATGCCGTCTAGTTCGGTTATGCAGTCCACAAGGAAAAACCCGGGTCCAGTTCACAGAAAGTTGAGTGAATTACGTCATAAGACCGGTGTAGCATATCGTCATGGCACGTGTCGGTATACCCGGTAGTTGACCATCAGGAGCTTGGCATTATCTTGTTTTCGCCACGACCGTTTATACTTCCATGAATTGGGCTATTGACATGGCTTTCCCAGATTAGAGAGTAGATACATTGCGATCCAACGAAGCATGCGCTTGTCCGTTTTCGGGTACACTTCTTCCAGTTAATGCAATATAATGTCGTCGTTATTAGCGACCAGTTCGAGCTTCCAGTAAGTTCAGATGTGTGGGAGCATTATCAGATCCGCTCAATGGCAAATGTTTGAATTGCATGCATTTTTAAGTGTATTATCCAGAGTTCAGGTGAAACCGACACAATGAAATGCCCCTTATCTTGCAATGATCATTGGTACAGCCAGGGGGCGTCAACTGCATTGTGGGCCATAGGGAAACCTGATTTGCTAGCAATGGCCCTTGAGTGACGTCACTGGGTGTTCCGAGCGCTGAGATCGTTCTCAAAACGAAAACAAAACGGCAGCTATTTGCAAGCTTGTGACAATGTTGATAAGGAATTCGCTAGGATATGACAGGGTTTCGGATTCATGACCGATTTCGATGACACGGATGTAAAAAATATACACGCGTCAGTTTTCAGCCATTCCTGACAAACTTGACGTCAAAATGTTGGAATGTATGTGGATTTGTATTTGACATCCTCAAAATTTGCATATATCCACTCTAAGAGTAAGAATAGTTCAGCGTAAAAGACGAAAAAAGACGAAAAACGCGTTTTTCAGGGTCAAAAATATTTGGTCGCCCAGCTTCGAAGAGCCGTAGCACTGAAACTAGACGCTTGACGGAGTTCGCTTTATGCTCATTCTCTTGTTCATTCAATTTACTTTCAAAGCATATCGGTTAAATTTCTTCCTCGCACTTTATTTAGACGCTGCGTTGGATCTTAGCCGAACCGACCAGAGTAAAAACTGTATTCCAATAGGCCAATTTAGTAACCATTTTCCATAAAACCATCCTTCTACAACACTTATTTGGGTTATAAATAGCAAACATTTAACATGAATCGATTAAGCAAAGCCTAAGGAGCAAAATGGTGTCATTGGCAATCTTCTGCGAGCTATAATGGCGGTGCAATGAATGGGTTCGTGCTCGAGTGTTGTTGTTGTTGACATCTGTGCGTGTTTCATTGAACATGAAGAATGACTGTCCGGACCATTGCTGGATCAATGCAAAATATGCTATAATATACGAATAGTGAGCCCAGATCCAGACCAGTATGGGCTCACCAAGAAAAGGTTGATTTTAATTTGCATCATCCGTGTATCATCCGTGCCAACTGTGCACCATCTGTGTACTGTATTCATCCAAGACAATATAGGCTAGCCAATGATGTTTGTGCAATACAGATTTTACATATTTATATTCAATTGCATTTTATACGCTTTACATGGACTGGCATGACAAAGGAGATACCAGCGGTATAGCACAGCGGTTCAGGGCACAGCGGTTCAGATAAGAGCGGTTCAGGGGAGAGCGGTTCAGGGGAGAGCGGCAGAAGATATCACAATGGGACCAGAAGATATCACACTTTGGACCCATAGCTATAGCAGTTTGAGTTGCACCAGTGAAACCATAACAATGTCATTAGCCGTTTTCACGATGGATTATTTTGCGCGAAATGTTTTAAAACATCTTAAGATGTTTTTTTACCGTCACTTCCGAAAGCTTTAGTCTAATCACGATACTATTCTCAAGAAATAAAATGAGTTACGGATTATAGCGCGATATACATCAATTAATAATCAAAACAGTCTAGGGGAACTACCTGAAATGAGCTCATTCAAAGCAAATTATCGATAACACGAAATTTTCCGTTTCTAAAGAACATGCTACTAGAGTCAATTACGACTTCACCTACACGCCAACAACACCGCATATAGTTAACTCAATCTGGTCAGCGTCAATGGATCACAGGTCTGCGCTTAGAGCAACACACAGTGCGCAATAGACTAACCATCGTATCGCCTGCATGGCGAGATCAGCGCATCGATAGAGTCAGAGGATATTCGCTTTGTTGAGCGAACCAAACTAGCGTAGCCCGAGACCACGCCGAGATGTTCTGGAAAGGGTGTCAAGTAAACCGTCCCCAGGCTGAAGATGAACCGCTATATACAATATATATCGTCCGCCTAAACTCCCGGCTACGCGGCGAGCCACCCCCAACCCTCCTAAAAACCGCATATTGTAACATAGTACTATACTACCCCAACATATTTATCAAAATTCTGAAGACATTTTATCAAAAAATCGCTTCGCCAAAAGTTCTGTCGCTAGTTCAAGCCTGCAATAAGAATACAGTAATACCACAACTTAACACAAATTAAATCGATTCAAAACAATACTAAGAACATGATTCTAAAATCATTTTCGTGCAAAATAATCCATCGTGAAAACGGCTATTGTGGCGAGACTTGTGCATTTATTGTATGAATGCCAAAAATGATAAAAAACATTCGTTTTTTGGCATGGAGTACGTCAGGGTCTTTCATTTGTTTTAAAGAAAAACGCGTCATTACTGATGTATGATGTCGGCGCTGCTCCCCTGACGTTCAGCAGAGAAAGAGTCGGCCTAGGGGTCGAAAAATGAAAAGTGGTCACCAACGAATTTTCGGATCAATCAAGGCGGTCGCCGGCATTGACACATCCAGAACGGGTGGAGATATATCGGGGATAGACGGCGATATATCGAGTGAACGGGTGGCGATATATGGCGATAAATCCTGTTTGCGATATAACGGGTGGCGATCACAGCAATACATCGCTTCTTTTAGCTATAATTTTTGCTAATTCAGGTCCGCCAAAAAGTTCGCCCCCCCCAACTTCAAAGTACTTCCCACGTCCCTGATGTCAAAAGTTAAACTGCATAAATACTTCAATATTTATTGATAGGGAAGATACTTATGTTCAACTGCCCGCACCGTAATATTTCTCCGAAACCAGGCTGAAATGATTTTGACTTCATAAGACTAATGAGCTCACCTGATAGCTACTATCCTGAAGGTTCGAGAAACACANGGGACGTCGCCGATCATTTTTTAGTGAAAAGTCGGTCCATTGGGGGGCACGTGCACCCTGTGCCCCCTGCTAGTGCGTCAGTGCACGACTTAGGGCCTGTGCCCACGGTGCTCTCACACAATTTCGACATATTTCGCCGACCTGGCCAAATAATACGGGGACTTTTTTGGGGGGATGTATCTGTGGTCCCCTGAAAAATAATGCTTTTGAGTTTTTTTCAAAAAAATGTTGAAAATATGCCCCTCTAAAAATATAGTGGGCCAAATCCGATGAGTTTTTGGTGGGGTTAACTTGTGCCCCTGACAGAAAATTCCCCCTGAAGCGGAATCCTGGGTAGCGCCCCTGGAACCTTCCATATAAGGTCACAGTCAGGTCATGTATGGCCAAAATTCGAAATTGAAAGTATTAATAACAAGGCCATGTTTTAAACCAGTTTCTAAACCAGTGTCTCTTAATTACAGTGGTGACATTCATTTATTTGTATCTGGTCCATAGAAGCCGACACAACGTACTTAAAAAAACGTCATGAGGTACACAGTAGGTACTTAAGTGGTTTAAAGGAAAGGCGATCGTGGTCGATTAGTTTATCTAAGTGATTTTGGGAAAACGTTATGCGGGACCCAGTCATTCTCCCATGGACATATGTGCCATAATGGTAACTAGTCTCAGGAGTCAGGGTTGTGACCTGAGATCAAGTGGTGACCAGGGGTGGTCAGATCTTGCGTTGTGCAATGTCTATAGGCTAGTGGGGACATTTAGCCGTTAGAACAACTTAGATCAGTACTTTAGGGAGAAAGTTATGTGGTACCCGAGATTTGAACTCCTGGTCACTCTTTGACCTCAGCTATAAATGCTTATAGATTGCGAATGCACTCATAGACACCAACATTGCATTTAAGTTTGAGCACAATCGGCCAATAAACAACAAACACATATTTGGACGGCTCGTCAAATAAATATTAGCGTCCTTCCAGGTGACCTGAGGTCCCATGGTGACATCCAGGGGTGTTGTTTCGTCATTTGTTGTGTACCTTCGATGGGTTAAAGGGAAGGCGATGGTGGTCGAATGGTTGTTCTGAGTGATTTTCGGAAAAAAGTTATGTGGTGCCCAGTTACTCTTCCATGTGCCATAATGGTAGCTTATGTTTTAACCTGAGGTCAAGTAGTGACCAGGAGCGGTCAGACTGCTGTTTGGCACCATCTATGGTCTTTTTGCAAATATTGATCCGTTGAGCTGAATGCTGATTCCATTAACCCTCGCCCGGGTAGGGCAAAATCAATGCGTGTCCGGGTAGGGGGTGAGAGGTTGGTACGACCCCCCCTTGGTGTTTCGCCCCTAACTGAGCAAGATCTTTGATTAAAAAACGAGTGTGTTGCTTGTGACGAGAGGAAGCCATTGACATAATATTTTAATATTCTGGGTCAATAGGTGACGTCTGAGGTCATGTCAAACATGGTTATGTCAATGACCCAAATGTTACAAGTCATAAATGTGAGAAAATTGAATACTGATCGAGCCAAAATGTTAAAGGAACATCTTAGTATGTTAAATACATGCCAAATTTGAAATCAGCGTCACAAAATGACATAAAAACTGTCAAATTCCAAAAAGGTCTTGTCAGGTCATCTGAGGTCAGTGACCTCGGTTGAACTTTGGAAGCGCATGACCCCAGTGAAACATATAGTTATGAGAAATGGCTCCACGATTTGAAATCAGCGTCAAAAACTGTCCTAAAAACGGCCAGAAGCCAAAAAAGTCATCTGAGGTCATCGGAGGTCGGTGACCTCGGTTGACCTCAGAAAAAGGTCAGTCGAGGTCACGATCTCAGCAGAAGACACACCTGTTACCTGGAAACACCTTTGTATTTGCTCCTGAACGTCAAACACTCGGAAACTGCACATGTGACAAGGTTCGATACTACGGGATGCCAGTTTCGCCTGACATGACCTTGAGAAACAGGTCATAGGTCACTGGTCATAAGAGTTGGAAGTTCGAAATTTTCAGAGTATGTGTACAATTGTTAAAAAATATTGTACCTACTGATATTGCAATCAGTTTAAAACTATTAGAGTTATTTGGGAAAACCGAGGGGGTGGCAAATCCCCCCCCACACAACATCACAACACACTCACCCTACCCGGGCGAGGGTTAAGCTGCTTAGGGAAAAGGTCTTGCGGTACCCCGTCATTGTCTAATAAGCTGCTCTAAAAAATATGGACTGACCGGAGGTAAAACGGTGACATTTTCAGATGTAATCTTTCATTGTGCACCCTCTATGTGCTAATGCGATAATTATAACACCAGATTGATTCGTCTACTTAAATAAGTGTAGGATTTTTGCGGTAACGCAATAGAGGTGCCACTTTTCTACCCACCTACCCACCAGGTGCGGGTAGTTACTACTCATGTGGGTAGTAATGGGTAGCACAAGCGATCATTTGGATTTAGAGGGTAGTTTGCGGGTAACATAATGTTCATAAACTGAACAAAATGTAAAAACAGGAATTTTGATGCGAATTGGGATACTTTTACAAATATAGCACCTCAGTTTAAGTGAGGAGAGTAATCACTAAAACAGGCTAAGCACTAAAAAAATGAGCTTTTGAAATGGGTAGAGCTAAAGAGAGCAATTTTCTTTTATGGGTACTGTGCGCGGCACAAGCGGAACTTTATGAAAATGCTCGGAGGGCTCTAAATGTTAATTTGGAGTAGATTTTTAACTCAGTTCTACCATGCAACCGCCATACTGCCTAATGTTAAATTTGAAATCATGTGGGGGGGGGGCGGCTCGGGACCTCCCCAAGAGATAATAAAGTTCCAGCCTGCTTGTCGGGTAAGCTTGGCGCCTATAAACGGTCATGTGGTGTAGTGTGGGGTAGTCTGAAGGGCGGTTTGCGGGTTGGTCGGCAGCCACAAGCCTGGAAAAAGTGGGCACCTATATAACGCAAATTTAATTGGCCTAAACCGCTTTTCAACGTTCTTTGGGACATAAGGTCAGAACTCAGACTGTTGATTTGAAGAGTAAGGTAATGTGTTGTGTCGTGCATAACCTATAGTCACTTTTGGATGGTTCTGTGCTCAGTTGCATCTATAAGTGCGTTTTATGAGATTGTATAGGGTACCGCGCGAATATTTATCACCCATTGAAAAAGAGACATTTGTGATCTGAGGTGAAATAGTGACCCGGGCTGGTCTAATTTTTGGCATAATCCCCACCCTGTTCAGAGTATTTTGGCGTTTGAAACGGTGCTCTAAGTAAACTAGATGAGAAGTTGTGGACAGGGGCGGAACTTTATATATCTTTGGGAGGGCCCTCCCCCTCCCCCCCTCAATGATTTCAAATTTCAACATTAGGCCTATGGCGTTGCAAGGTAAAAATGGAGTTCAAATCTATAAAATTAGCATTAGGGCCCCTAACCGATTTCCTAAAGTTCCACTACTGGTTGTGGACTACCACGTATTTCACCCTTTTGACCTACTGTGACTTCTGATCGTTAAACCGTTTCAGATAAGCGCCTATAAGTTTGTACACGGTGCTCTTACGCCGTAAAATCTGCAGTGAGCACCATTTTTCTATTTTTTTCATGGTGTGCAAATTTGGCCTAAATCGGAATAGCTTATATAGGGCACCGTGCGAATATTTATCACCCATTGAAAAGAGACATTTGTGACCTGAGGTGAAATCTGTATTTTAATACAAATACGAATACGTTGCTGACTTCATGCAGACATCCCAGCAGAGGGAGGTCAGAGCCCAGAGGTGCGGTCAGTGGAGAGCATTGCCGCACGTTATTTGACCTGTGCACAAATCTACTTTTCATTGTCACTTGTTTGCTGGTTTATGAATTAGGTATGGCTATCACAAATTGTGTGTAAAACGAGTTAATTAGGTGTAATGTTCGAAATACAATTATTGGTTTGTTTGAGTGAAATTTATATAAAATTAATTAGTTAACTTAAACTTGGCTTTGGTAATAAAAAGAGTGAAATTATTATCTTTTTTTCATTTTGAATGCAAAACCCATATAATTGTCACGAGAGGTGACAAATCATGTATGTGTGTAGTGAGTGTACCTATCAATAGGTAATAGGTATGTACATTATTTTCCTAGGGCATCATGGATCCCATTCCTCTTAGCTCAATTGTACATTCTGCAGTGTTCGCTTTTGAGAGAAATGGGTAGTGGCACACAGAAGGACGCATTTACTGCCGACGCGCATCCCGTCAACATTGAAGATCTTGCAGCAGGTTAGCAGCATTGTCTTCTTGTGACTTGTCTCTGTACTCGCACTTGGCTGCAACCTCTTACGCGGAATAAAGAAACAGAATATGTACCATCGGACGTTTTAAACCGTGACAAAGATTTGTGAACGTTAAAAACAAACTTTATTTACAAAAAGAGCTAGCAGAAGGTTTGCATTGTGGCATTGCTATGCGTAAGTAGCGCTCTATGATACACAAAATTGACGTTCACGGTGGATACACATTAACATACAAATTGATACAATTATATTGCAACACATTAATCAACAAGCGGGCTACCAAGAGAACTACACGCACGAAGCACTGCGAAAAGCTCAAAGTCGGACAAGGCACTGCTTTATATGTGCATAATTTCATTATACAAATGGAAACACAAACAAAAAAGACGGAATTAACGGTTGAGCATTATCAGCTCAAGTAACCCAATGCCCTCTTGCGAGGCCTGCACAAACAGAACCACCAAAAATAACCAAACAAAGTCCAGCGTGGGTCCAATGTGCAGCGCAGGCACTCACGTTCCACTGAGAGCTGAACTAACCCAGATGAGGTCGTTAATGTTTCTTTCAGCTACCGTCGGCTGACGCAGGGCGACAAGGTAAACAAACTTACTTCAAACTCACTGGGTTTCGGTCACGTGACATCATTGGAGTGTGTAAATGAAGTCATATAGAAAGGTCATATAAGTCAGTCACATTATTTGCGGAGAGCGCACACGAGCTAGTGTCCAGTCAGAACAAGATTAACAATCCTATTCAACTAGGAAGAAAAGGCGCAGACTGATACAGATACAAGCAACAAAAGGCATCATTGTACTGACGTCGCCGTCGCCCACGCTTGCCCGGCATTGGCTGCTCTGTTCGCCATACCGGCAGTAGTACTCATAACCTGAACCTCTCCCTACGCGAGAACACTTGAACTTGTAAAGTTCAAGTCGAAAACAATAACTTCTCTCAGGAACCAGTGAAGCAGCAGTCACGATCCGGCGGTCGATTTCCGGCGGCAACGGATTTAGGTCGTCTCTCGAAAAGGCCGTATACATCGACCGAAAACGTTCGCACCCACATCAGTGTCGCAGGACGCAGATAAACCCCTGACGTCACCAGCGCGGATGTGACGTCACCAGGGTGCTACAGGCCGTACTCGTTCTTACCCAGCCGATGCTGCAGGGTACGGCGATGATCTCTGACGTCATCCAGGCCGATGTAGGCGCCCTCTAGACAGCGCTGCGTCGCCTGCTCCGGCCGCTCAAAGTCCTCTCTGCCGTGCGCTAGCCGGGTGTTGTCGAACATCACTATGTTTCCTTTCTCGGGCAGAAAGGTGACCTTGAACCGCTCGGAGTTGAGCATGCGGTTGAAGAGGGCGAAGGCGCGATACCAGCGCTCCACCGCGGCCAGAGGCACGCCGAAGAACGAGTCGCGCTGCGCCTGGCTGAAGCGCAGCGCCACCGGGTTGCCCTCGGCGTCCTCCTGCAGCACGGGCGAGCGGTGGAGCTTGTAGTGACTGCGGCCTGTCTCTCCGGAGAGCGTGACGTTCTCCCAGTCGACGGGCGTGTCGGCGAGCGCGCGGTACGCCTCTGGCTGCTCCCTGCGCAGCTCCGTGGCCACGTAGAGCGCGTCGGTGAACTCGGAGCGTCCCCCGCCGCCGCCGTGCTGACGCTGGTAGTGGAGAAGCTGGACCTGGGGCTGCTGCTCGTAGTACGGCAGGTCGGCGTGCATGTTCAGACGCTTGGTCGTGTAGGAGATGTTGACCGGGTCGGCCTTGGTGGTCACCTGGAACGTCGTGCCGTAGTGCGTCGTGTGGGGGTACCCGATGGCGCGCACCAGTCGCAGGACCTGACCCGACTCGGAGCCGCAGTTCCTCAGCACGACGAGACCGCACCTCTCCAGCGCCAGCAGCAGCGCCAGCCGCGCCGGCTCAGAGTCCAGCACCTGCTGGTAGTCGGCCTGTGGTAATCTCCCGGCCATCTGCGCCGCGTCCCAGTAGCGTCGCTCGACACGGTGGTCCTCCCGCCTTCTCCTCTGCTCCGCCGGACGGAATGACCTCACCATCAGCCAGGAGGCGGGGTACGTCCCCTGGTGGCCATCTGACCAGGTGACGCTCAGCTCCCCGCCGTCAGAGGACACGTCACAGGCCCGCACCGACGCGTCCACGTCCAGGTCACGCAGCACCAGCGAGCGGACGAATGTCGGCCTGCCGAGGAAGCAGGCGGGACACTGGCAGTTGTCGCGCAGCCACACGAAGGGGTAGAGAGACTCGGAGTCGTCTCGCCACTGTACGCGCAGACACCGGCCGGCGTCGTCGGTGTCGACTAGGTCAGCGGCGTCGATGGCGACGGAGACGTCGGCGACGGTGGCGGCGGTGGCGTCGGCGTCGGTGTCGGTGTCCGTGGGAGCGGGGTCGCTCAGCGGCTGACAGGCGGTGCCTCTCGGACCAGAGCGGTGCGCGAGGCCAGCGTGAGGTTTCCGAAACGCTGCCCCAATGCCAGCGTGGCCCGGCAGCGGGGGCTGAGCGGTGACAGCGGAAGACAGTGGCCGGGTGAGGTCAGGTCGGGTCAGCACAGGTCGTACTGGTCCGGTCAGCCGGCACAGCAAGCGGGGGACGCGAGCAGCGGCCATGGCTGACTGGCAGGCGGGCCGGAACTGCACTGTGACTTCCGACGCCCGGCCAGGCCCCTTTACAGCACCACCCTGCTGAACCTTGCCCCGGGCGTAGCCGAACTTTGAGCCCGCCTCGGTGTTGTCAATTCTTGTCTGGTTAATCTCTTAACTGGGCGTTAACGTTGTGCTACGAGTTCATAGGACGCCGGATGTGACTTGGCAAGATTGGTCGTGGGTCAACGTGATGAGGCGGGCCTGTGGAATATTGTTGATCCATGTTTCGATAAGCTGTCATGTCTGGTGTAAACATAGCGTCGGGCATGTCATGGATCGGAGTTCAGACGCGTCATCGTGTGTAGACCTATCGTTATTGATCGGTGGACTGAGAGTTTTGCCTTATTAATACGTTATGCTTGCTCACCATTCAGGAGCGTTACAGTTAGAGCTATAAGTAAGAGGGAGCGTAGCAAATGCTTCAAATGTGAAATATGTTATTTCCCTTTTATCGTATTTTTTTATAAATTTAGTCCGAATGTTTTGTATGGATGGCTTTCCGAAGTCAGGACCCGCGCTAAGCAGAGCTTTTGCGCTGGTCCCGACCTCACCACCCGATCGCGCAATTCCTGTTGGCCGGCAGAATTAAGAGACGAAAGTTTCACGTGCCCGACATACCTGTGAGTGGACACGGTCCGCCCCGCTCGCTGACGTCACCTGGCCTTGAGTGCGACGCGTGCCACCGGCGTCAGGCCATCCAGTCAGGGCAAATAGCGGAGCGCCGAAGCGACTCGAACTCCAGGCTGCCACTACTGGGATAGGTCAGAAGACCAGCGCTCTCCCACTGAGCTACAGGGGCGGACTCTTACTTTCTCAATACTTATTCGGCTCCGGTTCTGAAAGGCAAGTTTTTCGAGTATGATAAAATACTATATTGACAAGGCACGGTTCGTCCTACATTTGTATAAAACAGGTTGTCGTATCCCTCCGAGTATCCCTGCTTACCCCCCTCCCCTCCCCACGAACCGATCAACGGCATCCCCTGTCATATCCCTATCACATTGAACTGCCCCTCTTGCAGTAATATGGTCACGAATCAAACACACACATAAACGAGTCACAGGCGACGAAGGCACATCGATTCAAAACAGCAACGGCACGATCGAAAACACTGAGTCATCGCTAAGGCACGCAGCATCCACTAACTAATCAACAGACGCACGACTTCATAAACAGTGGAGCTGGCGGCCGGGGCCAATAACTGCCCCAGCCGCCGACACTTGGCACGGTGGTACACAGAACATGCAACGCACTCGGGCGACAGTAGCGCCTCCAAGCGGAGCGACGGTGGCGCCGTCTAGCCGCCTCACACAGTCGTCTCGCTGGGACACTCTTCAGCGTCGCCGGCCGGCTCGGCGCCTCTCTCACCGCCACCGTAGTAATCATAGTTCTGATCGGCGGCCGCGCGTCGTGCCGCCCATCGCGCCACACCCTCCGCCACCGGCACGCCCACTGAGTTCGGTGACGACGTGCCGTAACAGTTCGTTGGGTACGTCCCGCCGGGCGGCAAAGCGCCGGCCGGGGGGTACGCGCCGCTCGGGGGCGCGCTGTTCGCGAACTTTCCCACGCTCGACACCGACGCGGCGGGATAAGCGACACTGGGCGGTGCACTGTTCGGGAATCCGCCACCTCCCGGCAACGAACAGCTGGGATACGCGCCACCGGAGGAGCCGTTCGACGTCACGAAGGCGCCGCTGGGCGGCGGCGAGCCACTGAACGATCCCGGCTGGCCGGCCGGCCGGCCGGAGGAGTACGTCGGCCCGCTAGCCTCCGACAGCGGGGCGTAGGTGGCCGTAGCGCCGTAGCCGGGGCCGTAGCCGGCGCTGTAGCCGTGCGGCGCGGCGCTGGCCAGCGAGCCGTGCAGGAGGCCACGGCTTGCCACCATGTGGTACTCGGGGTTGTCCATGCTGAACATGAACGGGTGTTCACCGGAACAGCTGGCCTGGGAGGACGGGACCTCACCTGTGGAAAGACGAACAGATGTCAGAATTGGCATTCAGTGCAATTAGCATCATTTAAATGTTAACGGAAATATGTTGACTGAAAGCAAATTCAGTTAAAATGCACTGTAAAAGAAAGAGCTATTCAAGCTAATAAAATAATAAATAATGACGATAATAACTACAGACAGAGTGTGTTCATCAAACAGCGTACCTTTCTGATGCACGCCGAGGTCCATGTAGCCAGCTTGTTGTCCGTTGGAGGGCATCAGATAGTCATCCTCATCCAGTGGGAGGTGCAACTTCAGCCCTCCGACCGTAGCCTGACCGCCGCCCCTGCCGGCGCCGCCATTACTGCCCGTGCCGCCCACAGGCAGGGAGGAGTAGGTGGCCGGCTCAAAACAGTCGTTATCCACCTGGTCACAGTCTGAAACACGACAGAAAAATGCGTCAATAACGAAGGAGGGAACCTTGCAGGAGTATAAAATTCGTTAAATTTGCATTTGTGTTGGTCCACGTCACAGAAGCGGCGTTTGTTTACCTGAGAGCTCTTAGAACAATAGAAGGACAGTGCCAAAACAGAGCAAACAATACATTTAAAAGCAGCGCCCACACATAGTGACAGCAAATCCCTAACTCAGCTTAAACTCCAATTACAACCACCTCACTACACGCACTGCACGCTCCCTCGGTCCTCCACTGTGTCGGTCTCCTCTCTCTGTTAGTCTTCTCTCTCCGCGCCCACTCACCGAGTCCCTGCAGACAGTCGCCGGGGGTGGACGAGGCGGAGCCGACGCGACACTTGGCTCCGTCTGTGAGCCGGCGGCGCGGGTCCATGGTCCGTCCGGCGGGGGAGCAGGCTCTGCCCCACTCTTCAGGCTCGTCCACCAGCGTGGCGAGCGACGAGGCCGGGTAGCCGGAGCGCAGGGAGGGCGCGGCGGTGCTGAAGCCGGAGTGGCCCTGTGGGTTCAGGTACTCGCCGGCGTTGACCAACACGTCGGTAGGGCCGTCCAGGGCAGAGGCGGCCAGAGACCGCATCAGCTCCCGCTCGTCCTGCCAGCGAAACGGCATCGGTTAGATCAGGAATGTGGATAAGCCTGGTACAAATCACCATACGAAAACACGGACATTAAAACCGTGACCACAAAGGCGTCAAGGCAATCAGATAGAATATGCAAATGGCAATTTACACAGCGGATTATCGCCAAGTTCCATTATTCGAACACCCGATCCACTAGCCCTCTTACCTGCTGCGTGTAGGAAGGCAGCCTCATCAGCTTGTCACCAGGGATAACCAGATAGCGGCCCGGGTCACGAGACATCTTAGCGAACTCATCGGCAAGCTCCTTGAAGCTGGGCCGCGAGTCGGCATCCAACATCCAGCACTTGATCATGATCATGTAGACCTCGATGGAGCAGGAAGTGGGCTGCGGCAGCCGCTCGCCTTTCTCCAGCAGGTCCGGCACGTCCTTGGCTGGCACGTTCTCATAGGGTCGTCCGCCGTACGTCAGCAGCTCCCACACCGTCACGCCTGGTGGGGAAGAGGAGGTAAGTCATACACCTGGCATAGGCAGACGGAGCTCAGAAACTAAGCGCTCTCGAGACAGCTCTCGAGTAAGTGGTATCAAAGCGTTCGCAGCGAAGTTGTCTTATCCAACAGCAGTAAGCAGAGTCACGGATAATTTTCACTTAGTAAACACCTGTATGAAATGCGTCGTTCATTTACAAAGCTAACATTTAAACAAGTAGCAGGAAAGAACCGACTAGAAACATTCATCAGCTCTCTACTCACCGAAAGCCCAGACGTCGCTCTTGTGGTTGAAGATCCTGTGCTGAATGCACTCCAGCGCCAGCCACTTGATGGGCATCTTCCCTCCGGCCGCCTTGTACTCCTCCTCATTAATATCCAGAAGCTTCGCCAGGCCGAAGTCTGTGATCTTCACCGAGTTGGGAGTCTGCACCAGCACATTCCTCGCCGCCAGGTCGCGGTGCACCAGTCGGCGATCCTCCAGATAGGCCATGCCGCGGGCGATCTGCGTGCACCAGTTCAGCAGCGGCTTGCTGCCGATCTTGGCGCGGTTGTTTCTGACGTAGTCGAGCAGGCAGCCGAGCGGCATCAGCTGAGTGACCAGCATCATCTGCGACGTCATGCAGACGGCCAGCAGTGGCAGCAGGTTCGAGTGGTCCAGAGAGGCCATGATGTAGGCCTCCTCGAGGATCTCCTTGTTGGTGTCGGCGCCGGTGCCCTCGCGGAGGACCTTGATGGCTACCGGGATCTTGACATTTTCCTCCTCGGGCACCCAGACGCCCTTGTAGACGGTGCCGAACGCGCCGAAGCCGAGGATGCCGCCCTTGCGCAGCTCGATCTCTTTGACGATGCGCAGCTTCGCCAGGTTCGGCTTGACGTTGGTCACTTTGAGCGGCTCGTTGAGACCCTCCTTGCTCATCATCATCGTCATCTTGAGCATGTCGTCCTTGCTGCGGTCGCTGCGGCACTTGCATATGATGCCAGTGGTGAGCAGCAGCAGAACGACGAGCGTGACGGAGACGGAGCTGGCGATGATGGTGACACTGTCCTCGGCGCCGTGAAGCGGCAGGACGCCCGGCTCGGTGGAGCAGTACGGGGGCTGGTCGTCCCCGGGGAAGATCTTGTGCGGGTGCGAGTCCGGGCAGTGGGTCGTGCAGTTGAACGCGGAGGAGTTGGTCGAGCCGTCAGTAGAGTCCTGCGTAGAAGACAGAGAGTGTGTTATATTTATTAATGGTTGCCGTTTATTTTTATAATGAGAGTCGAGAACCAAAAGACCCGCTACACTACAAGTTCAGAAGGACAAAACATGACCTCGACGATATCTGGCGACGAAAGAGCAGGGGTGGAAACCGTGGCGTATACGATAGTCGATATTCGTGTTCAACTTATCAATGTCCAGATGTCTCGCATAACTACCATAGCTCATGCAAATCCTCGTTAGCATTCAGCAAAATACTGTCAAAAAGCCTGCACATTGATGTTCGCTCAATTGTACGCCGCACCCACACGGAGTGTTCTGCATGACAGCTGTGTAAACCAGGCAAGCGGGCCTGAATCTGATGGTGAAAGGGCGCTAGCCGGCGCAGAACACATCCAATTATACATACACATCACCGACAACAGCGGATGGCTGCGACGTAGGGGACCGGCGTAGTTGGCGATGCAACAAACGCCTGCATTACCATGGCGTCCGATCCGCCGCCGGCTGACATAGGTGTCTGCTCCGTCTGCTTACCAGGTAGATGCGGTAGTTTCGGCAGGTCTTGCAGCGCTGACCCGGTCCGTGGCAGCCCTGACACTCGGGGGCGCACCGGAGACACTCGTGGCGCTCCTCCTCAACGTAGAAATCGACGTCGCATTCATCCTCGCACTGCTCGCCGCTGCGGTAGTGCACGCACTCGTGGCACACGTTCACGTGGAATCTGGAGACAGACAAGACGTTCGGTCAGGCGCGGGAGTGGAACTGGGCCTGGAATGGAGGTGGTGCTTTCATTATCACCCGAGAAGTGGAGCGGGCTGACGCAGTAGTAGCAGCTCGCATAGCAAAGGGAATGTTCGTGCAGATGGTGCCTCAGTAACCTCATACAAATGCCACCTCTAAGTGACGCGTCTGCGACGTTCTGACACTACAGCAAAATGTCATAGTGAGCATTCAGACTAATCGATGATGAATATCCGAGCAGCATTTC
The DNA here is from genome assembly GCA_014673585.1 of Semibalanus balanoides. Classification (NCBI taxonomy): domain Eukaryota; kingdom Metazoa; phylum Arthropoda; class Thecostraca; order Balanomorpha; family Balanidae; genus Semibalanus; species Semibalanus balanoides. Next base: position 135,394 of record VOPJ01010243.1, read on the forward strand.
TTTGACCAGGGATGGGGAGTTGCTTTATCTGGGAACTTAGCACTGGTTTGTCAGTATAAGGGGACCCATTATACATCACATTACCCCACACCTTCCAATCACTCTTCAGAGGTCACGCGATCAGCACGTCAGTAGTGACACTCACCCGAAGCCAGTGCAGTTCTTGCAGCGTGAGTGGCAGCCTCGGCAGATGTTCTTCCCCGCCAGCGGCCTCAGCCAGCCCTGCTTGTGCGGCGCCACGAACTCCAGGAAGGTGCCCATCGGACACGTCTCGTTCACGTCCAGACAGCGCTCCTGGGGACCACCAGGACACAGCACGGTCACGCGTGCGCCACGACGTCAGTGACGTCCTATGACGTTATCTCTCCCACGGGGCACGACGGACAGCGGCCACGGAGGCCACGGAGCTGCCCGATCGGTCAGGAGCGCGGCGTGTCGTGTAGAGTGTTGTTATCGAGCGGTCAGCTGAGAGACACGTCATCGCGCTAGCCAGCACCGTCAGGATCGCGCGGCGATTTCACGCTACGCCGTCCACTCTCCCGCTTTACAAGAAACACTCGAATGCAAATCGGCGGCGGGCATCGTTTCCCGTGCAGCGCGCGCTGCGCTGCATGCCAATGCGCCGCGATCCTGGGGGGCGCATCTGCAGCACAGCTAACTGTAAAGTCCGACTGAGCAGGCGCGCGGCGCGCATCTGAATGCAGGAATTCGGCAGGTTACACAAAGTGTCCGCCTGCCGCTGTGCTGCAGGCCGTGCAGGTGTCCCGCTATGAACACATTACCGCTGCGGGCAGACATCTGTATTCCAGGCGGGGTGACATCACATATACCGCGCCGTATCGCTCAGCCCCCAGTCGCGACAAAACTGGTGTGACAGGTGCAAATAATGTATCGCGCCTGGCCGAGGGCTGCATTATAGTCTGACCGAGCACGCAAATATGGAGCGAACCACTGTTACGCATTAGTCGGGCTAGGCGTTCACGTTTGGGTGCACACTGCATACCATGCCTCAACGGATCGGCTGTTGCGGCTGTGAATAAAACAGCATGCTAAAGGCTATCTCCTCATGGTTTTCGCCCGAATACCAGGTACTGTCAATGTCGCAGGAAGTAAGCCGTCCTCGACCTTTCCCCAGTCACCATAGTAACTAGACAGCACCTGGCCTCCCCCTCTGCCGCCGCAGAAGCTGCGCTCTACTCACCACCGTCTCGTTGGTTCCGACGATGGCGCCCTCGCAGCTGAAGCATCCACCCTCTCCGACGGTGTTGGCCGGGCCGGAGCATCCGTCCACGCAGTTTTCATGGCAGGGCAGACACTCGCCCGACGAGTTGTACTTGGTGGCCGGGCACTGGTTCACACAGTACGGGCCGTCGCGCACGTGCTTGCAGCTCACGCACTGGCCGGGGCCCTCGCCGGTGCACGGGCCGTCGCACTCCTCGTGGCAGATGGCGCACGTGTCCGCCGACTTCTGGTACATGCTGCCGGAGGAGGGGTGGTAGTGAGAAGATGCTGCCGGAGGAAGGGTGGCGGTGAGAAGATGCTGCCGGAGGAAGGGTAGCGGTGAGAAGATGCTGCCGGAGGAAGGGTAGCGGTGAGGAGGGGGACCACCGGGCCGCGAGCCGGGAGCTGACTGCAGAGGGTGATCGGTATCATCGCTGGACAGAATACCGGGAAGGATGACGGCAGCCGAGACCGGTCTACAGGTGTCTGACACACAGGTGTGCGGAGCGTCATCGATTCAGTTGGCTCCACAGAGTAGCGGGACGCTGAGCGAAAGTCGCCGTGACGATACGTCGCCATACGTCATTATTCCCAGACAGCAGCGAGATTGCGCAATGTCAGAAATGCTAAGCGAGTTTGCATGAAGGTACATGACAGATCTTGGAAAAGGCTATTTGCAGACATTCTAGATATCGAAATTGTATGAATACTGGGATGTTGTCAATACCGCATACCGAAGTCCTTGTGAGCTTACCCGAGCGCCTGGTCGCAAACTTCTCGACGGCAGCGGTCTCTGAAACCAATCTGAATGGTTTGCAGATGCAGAACACTGTATGTCCTGCGGCCACAGCACTTTCGCTGTGCACTGCTCATGACACACCTGGCCGTCAGCAGCTGCAAACGAACAGACGGCGTGTCATTGACAGCCCCACACACATCGACTGAAAGATAGTTCTCCCGAATAGCGTGAGGTATCGGCCCGCAGACCTTGAGGTCACAAGTTCGTTGGTGAGTAGCGTACGGTTCAAATGTATGCTGCAACCACGAGAAATACAACAGATGACAAGGCTTCGCAATCTACGGTTGAAGCCAGGATACTAAGTTAAGCGTCGCCTGAAGCTAGCGTAACAGATCGACAAACGTGCGCCGCTAGCGCCCCGAGCCACCGACCGCGTCCCCCACTTACCACACGCGGCGGCCTCCTTGTTCTTGTCCACCATGACGTCATACGACTGCGACTTCTGTTCACGCGAGATGAACGCCTGCCAGTTGATGCCCTCGGCGAAGCAGAGTCGCTTGTTCTCCACGATCATCACGCCGCCGGAGCGCACCTTCTGCAGCGAGTCCAGGCGCAGCGACTCGAGCGACGTCTTCACCACGTACAGCGCCGAGAAGTACTCGTGGAGGTAGCGTCCGCCGATGACCTCGAGGCGCCGCAGGAAGCCCAGGTCGCGGAACTCCTGGTGGTACGCGTCGATGTTGACGAAGCCGGTGATCTCCTGCACGGTGCTGAAGACTTCCAGCTGTCTCGGGTGCATCTTGCCATGGTGAGGCCCGAACGTGTAGTTCTCGTAGATCTCCTGGTAGCCGTCAAAGGAGTGCTGGAGGACCTGCAGCGAACCCTGCAGGATCGTGCAGTTCTTGAACTTGTCGATGTTTCCAGCGTGAATGATCTCAGACTTGTCAACGGGGCACGTCTTCGGGCAAGGGCCGTTGCAGGGGACGCATTCGCCGTTCTTGGCCTTCTTATTAGCGGGGCAGGCGCGCACGCAGGCGCTGTTGTCCTTGAGCAGGTGCTCGGGACACTCGCGCACACAGGTGGCGCCGTACGCGAACTTGCCGTCCGGATTCGGCTCCCACGAGTACGTGATGGAGTTGTAGCGCATCATGGACGGACACTCCTGCTTGCAGACGCCGTTGTCGTAGAAGTTGCGGCAGGCGAGGCAGTCGGACTGGGTGGGTCCGGTGCAGCCTCCGGCGCAGAACAGGTGGCAGCACTGGCGCGGCTCCGGACCGAAGCAGCGGCCGCCGTGGCACTGTGGCGAACAGTTGATCTTGCTGAGGCGCTGGCAGTTATCGGCGCCGGTCCCCCAGCAGCCGCCCTCGTCCGGGCAGGACGCGTCGCAGCTGGAGCAGTTGCGCTCGCGCTCGGTGAAGTTGTAGACGTAGACGTCGTGCGCGCCCGGCCCCGTCAGGATCTCGTCCCAGTTGATGGATTTGATGTGGCAGAGGTTGTAGTTGTTGAAAAATCCCGCGCTGCCTGCCAGAATATCTGTCGAGCACAACATGGAAATCATTAGTCGCGTTTGGTTGCATTTACTGAACACTTTTAGGTGCCCCAGTAAACAGAGTTTTGTAAAGACAAACTACAAAGTGGCCAAAAGCAACAGCATCCTCCCTTTCAAATTTGCACCGAGTGGGATCAAAAAACGCCCCGGCATTCGGTATATTTGAAGCTAAAAAATATCCTTGTTCATCTTCATAAACTGTTATTTTTGCGAGACTTTGGTAAGAATGGCAAGTCGTCGGGTGTTGAGCTGCAGCCTGGTTGATCAAACAAACAGCTCGTGTGGCAGTGTTGCATGTTCGCGATCGGAATTTTACCCGCCCACGATTGCTGCACATCACGCAAAGGCATCGCGACCGACCACATCACTGGCGAACCCCCAAACAGGGAACCCCGAACATATGACTGCATACGGGCGCCACCCTTCCCTTCCCTTGACGCCCGCACCGTCCCTGAAGCGAGCCTCACCTCTGAGAGCCGGCATCTCCAGGCTTAGCATCTTGGACATGGTGACCATGAGGGAGAACTCCTCATCGCGAACGTTCAGCTTGAAGAGCGTCCTTCCGCGGATGATCTGCAGGGAGGGTAGCACCAGGCGGCGGACGTCCACATACGAGATCAGTACGTAGCCCGTCACCTGCGGACGAAACAAATCACGCGTCACACACACCGTTCACGGGTCACACGGGTCACACGGGTCACACAGGTCAGCACTGTGGGTCACGTGCTATCACCCGATGCATCAGGTGAATTATCGGAGTCTGTAATTCGACTGGTGTTCGCACGCTCTACGTCATGCGAGCCTCGGTGTCGAATTAACGTCCGAGATACGAGTACATGTTTGATAGGTAATCGTCGTCTCCTGCGCCGGATGGCTGACGTTTCACGCGGTGGCGGTGTTCAGAAGCACCGCGCGTCAGCTGTCTTAGATACACAGCCCGCTGCTGTTACACCGGGTCATGAGAAAGGTCACCGCTGGGATCATCAAGGCAAACGACGACGCCGCGTCAAAAACAGGGCACATATATCGTGTTTATAAACGCTGACTCGATCTATAACGAGTCAGTGAATGACACGAACTCTGAATATCTGTTGAATAGGGTGCAAAAAAGTAAAAACGTGTTTGACCAGTGGCGTCCAAACATGCCGCTGATAACCTTTGTGTGACCTAGCGCAGAAGCAGATTCGTGTGAAGCGCGAGCCAGCAGGGCTGATGGGCAGTGTGGGACCATTGCCGCCGCTGCCGCTGCCGCTGCCGCTGCCGCTGCCGCTGCCGCTGCAGCTGCCGCTGCCGCTGCTGCCGCTGCTGCCGCTGCTGCCGCTGCTGCGCTGCTGCCGCTGCTTGCCGCTGCTGCCGCGCTGGCCGGCTGCTCGCCGCTGCTGCCGCTGCTGCGGCTGCCGCTGCTCGCCGCTGCTGCCGCTGCTGCGCTTGCTGCCGCTGCTGCCGCTGCTGCTGCTGCTGCCGTGCTGCCGCGCTGCTGCTGCTGCTGTGCTGCTGCTGCCTGCTGCTGGTGCTGGTGCTGGTGCTGGTGCTGGTGCTGATGCTGATGCTGGTGCTGGTGCTGGTGCTGGTACTGGTGCTGCTGCTGCTGCTGCCGCCGCTGCTGCTACTGCTGCTGTTCGGTACGGTATCTCCCTCCATCTCAGACCAGCTCACAAATTAATGTTCCGGTTAATGGTGCAGCGGGCGGCGGTGGCCGGCGGCGGCGGAGTCGGCCGCCAACCGCCGAGTCACTGACATGACGCCGCCACCGCCGCCGCCGCCGCCGCCTCCAACGGCGCCGCCACCGCCGCCGGCTAGAGCTGCCGGTTTGCAGCCCGCTCGCCCGCCGATTTAGAGGTGGTAGTTATTAACCCGCGTACCCGCTGGACGTGAAGCAGCTAGTTGTCGGCCATGCTGGTTATCGACCGTTCGCCAGCCAGTCGGAACGGTCAGTTGTTAGAGATGTAGGTTTCTGACCGCTCGCCGCCCAGGCACGTTATAGGTCATATAACGGACACCGGACTTTTTATGGGCTCCCAATAAAGGCCGGAGCCTTCATCAATTGTATGGCCTGACTATTAGAGCACCAATGTCTGACTGGTCGATTTCGTAAGCTTTTATGCTTCTGTCGTTAATTTCATATGCATAATTTAAGTAGGCATGTATTAAAGTATGTAATAGCGCAAATCGCATCCGTGTGACTTAACTTTCCCTCGACAACATACCGGACAGCGCCTTTACGGCATATCGTTATCACTTTCCGCTAGCTCCTCGGCTTCGGGTGGAACTCATTTTAAAATTGTAAGGAGTTTGTCATATCTAACAACAGAGACAGGAGCTGAATACTTAAAATACAAGCCGTGGCAAGCATGCACCGGATCAAAAACCTCTTGGTCGACCTCCCCGTCCTTCGTGACCACCCGATGGCCGGCTCGGCCTCGCTCAACGCGCGGCTACCCTCGCTCGGTCGCTCGGTCGCCCAGTCGCTCGGTCGCTCGGTCGCCCAGTCGCTCAGTCGCTCGGTCGCTCGGTCGGTCGCTCGGTCGGCGCGTGCACTGGTCGCACGCCAGCCGGGCGCCGCGCCGTGCAGTGCCGCCGTCTGCTGCATCATGCAGATGGCAGCAACAGATAGAGGCAGATGCATGATTAGCCCCGCGGCGCGGACGGGGCGGCCGACCGAGCGGACGAAGCGGCCTCCACAGCAGCCTCGGCCAGGGCCGAGTACTCCGCCGAACAGGGGAGCGGGAGCCAGGCAGGGGAGCGGGAGCTAGGCTGGGGAGCGGGAGCTAGGCTGGGGAGCGGGAGCCAGGCAGGGGAGCAGGAGCCAGGCAGGGGATCAGGAGCTAGGCTGGGGAGCGGGAGCTAGGCTGGGGAGCGGGAGCTAGTCTGGGGAGCGGGAGCTAGGCTGGGGAGCGGGAGCTAGTCTGGGGAGCGGGAGCCAGGCAGGGAGGCAAGGAGCCAGGCAGGGGTAGCAGGGCCAGGCAGGGGAGCAGGAGCTAGGCTGGGGGCAGGAGCCAGGCAGGGGAGCAGGAGCCAGGCAGGGAGCAGGAGCCAGCAGGAAGCAGGAGCTAGGCTGGGAGCGGGACTAGGCTGGGGAGCGGGAGCCGGCTAGGGAGCGGGAAGCCAGGCTGGGGAGCAGGAGCCAGCAGGGGAGCCAGGAGCTAGGCTGGGGAGCGGGAGCTAGGCTGGGGAGCGGGAGCTAGGCGGGGGAGCGGGAGCTAGGCTGGGGAGCGGGAGCTAGGCTGGGGAGCAGGAGCCAGGCAGGAGCAGGAGCCAGGCAGGGAGCAGAGAGCTAGGCTGGGGGGAGCTAGGCTGGGGAGCAGGAGCAGGCAGGGGAGGCGAGGACCAGCAGGGGCAGCGGGAGCTAGGCAGGAGCGCGGAGCTAGGGCAGGGGAGCGGGAAGCTGGCAGGGGAGCGGTAGCCAGGCAGGGGAGCAGAGAGCCAGGCAGGGGAGCGGGAGCTAGCAGGGGGAGCGGGAGCTAGGCCAAGGAGCGGGAGCTAGGCTGGGGAGCAGGAGCCAGGCAGGGGAGCTAGAGCCAGGCAGGGGAGCGGGAGCTAAGCAGGGGAGCGGGAGCTAGGCTGGGGAGCGGGAGCTAGGCAGGGGAGCGGGAGCCAGGCAGGGGAGCGGGAGCCAGGCTGAGGAGCGGGAGCTAGGCTGGGGAGCGGGAGCTAGGCTGGGGAGCGGGAGCTAGGCTGGGGAGCAGGACCGGCAGGGGAGCAGGAGCCAGGGCGGGGAGCAGGAGTCAGGCAGGGGAGCGGACCAGGCTGGGGCGGAAGCCAAGGCGGGGAGCGGAGCCAGCAGGGGAGCGGGAGCTAGGCGGGAGCGGGAGCTAGCTGGGAGCGGGAGCTAGCAAGGAGCGGGAGCGTAGGCACAGGAGCGGAGCGTCAGGCTGGGGAGCGTGGAGCCAGGCTGGGGAGCAGGAGCCAGCAGGGAGGGAGCCAGGCAGGGAGGGGAAGCTAGGCAGGGGAGCGGGAGCTAAGCTGGGAGCGCGGGAGCTAGGCCAAGGAGGCGGAGCTAGGCTGGGGACGGGAGCTAAGGCTGGGAGCGGAGTCCAGAGACGGCGAGAGTCTTCAGGGATGGGGAGGGGAGGGATAGGCGGGTGAGTACCTCGCTGCCTCTTGTAGGAAAATACATAGATGGTTAATGTAAGAACATGCCCAGTACACTCTAAAAATTATTTGGACTTAGACTTCCGCGTATGTGGTTGTTCGGCTCGAATTTTAGATATTCCACCAGTGACCAAAAGAGGTGATGCCCTTCCCCATGAACGAAAGCGGTTTGAGCGCAAGCTATTTGAATAACATGTATCCAGCAAGCAGAATTAACTCCTTTAGTAGCACTGGCTGCCAAGAGCTGCTGTACTTTTGCAAGTGGATACGGGCCAAAACAGACTAACAGTACAACATGTATGTTAATGAAGCAGCTTCAGTCGTTGCATAGGACTAGGTATCACTTGGTGACGTAGAAATGCAGAGGTGCCGGCTGCACTAAACAGACGAGGGGAGGTTTCAAGCAGGATTTTCCCGAGCTAGGTCCTAACAAATCGATCCTTTCTGATCCTGACGTCGACGTGCGTTTAACTAATAGCTCTCGGTTCCCTGAGATAGGCCCCGGATGGAGCCGTTTCCCGAACTGGCACCAGACAACAACTTCCTTCCTCGAGATAGGCACTAAACAGATATCTCTTTCCCGGGGATAGACAATATGTAACCACCGACAGCCTCAGTCTCTATAAAAGAGGCACAAACCAGTCACACAAATGGCCCGGTACTACGCACTTCCTTCCCGGTGGGTTGGTAGGACATGGTTGCGTCATCATCAACCTGCAAACCGGCCGCTCTAAATCAGACCACGTCGGAAATAATATAGACGAGTTTTGCTATCGATTATCCAAATCGACAAAGCGTTCCTTGCACGACAAAATAAATCACCAGAACAACCGAAATCAGCATGACGCATTGACAGCAAAATTATTGGCAATTGGTGACCGATTTCGACGCATGCGACAAAAAAAAAGAACTGCTTGCATGTGACTCGGGGAGACAAAAGCTGAACGTATTTTTAAAATGAACGAAACGCGTAAACGACCGAAGTTCAACACGATTATCATCACTTTTTAGCCCCATACAGGAAGATTGACCACTGTGACTGACTGGTCGCACTATCTGCGACTTGTGTTGCTGGCCATCGGTACGCAAAGTTCGATTGTTATCACATGCGGAAGGCCAGGGAGCTGGGGGATTACTATCGACCCTTTGTGTTTTGTCCTGTTCCTTGCACGCAACATTACACAGCGACCCGGTGTTGTCGCCTGGGAAAGCTTTGGGGAAACTCAGCAACCATTGTGCAATGTATGTCACAAGAATGGACACACGTTGAGTTGAGGAACAAGCAAAGGCAAAATGGACCTTTGTTTTCACTCCATCACTCGCACTGCATTGCGCAGTTTGATCAGGAACGCCGTTTCAATATTATGAAAGCATGACAAACAGGAATTGTGAAGAAAACAGGCACAAGTATTGACCCGGTCCTAGTGTGTAGGTATTGGTGCTCCATGCATGTAGCATCTACTATCTCGAGGTATTAAAAGAAAGCATAATCTTTGTGGATCCTATAGATGACGACAGGCGATAATATTGTGCATTTTCGTTCGGTAAAATTATACGACTACGTTTCATTGCCTCCTTAAAGGCATGGCCTGCAGAACACAGACATATGTATCGTATTCCTTCATATGATGCACTACAAATTACCTTGGTGTTATAAAACTGCCGACACATTCATTACACGCCCGCATATGTGCGGGATGCAATGTGTAACCGAATTGAACAGCTGACCCGACCGCTGTGTGAGCGAACTGCACAGCCTGGCCTCCTATTATCTGGGTCAGATTGAGCGGATTGGACGCTCGCTAAAAACGTAGCTGGGGGGAGAGCTGAGCACCTGATAAGATAGCCCGTATTTACGTTCATCACCGATAGCAACTAGGCTTGTTTTATATTCCGATAGACGCGCCCCACACCACGGCTAACAGGTGTGTAATAACCCCGTGCAACTAGTAGTATATCGGTATACATATATCTCCACCAGACCGCCGACTTAGTCTTCATTCTATTTCCATTTGATTATGCAGCCGAGATCCTGGATGTTCTCCAACCTCCACGTCTCCCGGATGTCCTTCCCCGACAGAATCGGCTCCGGTCCAACACGATCTCTGCTCCCGTCCGACACGAGCGCACGTTGCTATGTGTAACATGTTTGCAGCGCCTTAAAGCGTGCGCAGCTATATTTCAGAGGGTATGCGATGCAAACAAGCCGAGTGTCCGGCTGCCTTGCATCATAAAGCAGCGGTCTCGGGCCGCGTCGCTTCATATGCAGAGTGTGCACGCCGTTTGTATGGACCAGGGTGTTCGAACACGTGTGAGCTGAGGGCAAGACGAGAGGTGAAATGTTCCTCAAAGTTTTTTGTCGCGGAGGTCAGGCGAAAAAGGCGAAAAACAAATGGTACATATGCGCCTCGAGAACAAGCCAAGTGAAACGTGCATTGCTCTTGTTCAACGCTTCGTAGCCGCTGTATACGGGAGTCGGTGTGTGAACTAGAGGTGGCAAAAGCTGATATTTTTCGAACCCAGACCCGACTCGGTCCCAAAAACTCAAAAATGGACCCAGTTATACCCGGTGCAAGGCAAGTTTAGAACCAGTGGACTCAACTTGCAAAATGTCATTTCGCATATTATCTTGACAAATCTGCACTCTACAGTTATTACAAGTAAACTTACTATTGTAGTTGCAAATACATACAGTTCAGATTGGCCGACAGCACACAGAAGCCTGCGTGTCTGCTCGTATTTGCGTGAAATTAGCATGACACATAAGTTGGACTGGCTGTACCCGGTGTACCCGGTGTCATTTGGCGGGACCCAGTCTGGGACCAACTGGGTCCAGACTGGGTCTAGAGACCGGGTCCTCAGGTCCACGTTTTGCCACCTCTAGTGTGAACCCAGTGTACCCAATGTTACGATGACATGTTTTCCTTGACGCTTATCCTCAGTCCTGGCAGATCCACTGAGACGCTGGCGTCTGGCCCCTCCGATGCACTGGGGAAGAATAAGGGGAAGAATGTGCTGCAGAGGAAGCTGAGCAGACTGACCTCTCTGATGTACTGCAGGAAGCTGAGGTCGAGGCTGTCGTCCTGCAGCCAGGTCAGCTCCAGGTTTCCATCCACATAGGTGCAGTTGGTGTAGCGGTCCCTGAGGTTCTGGTAGTGAGTGGTGCGATTCCCCGGCACCGACATCCTTCCGCTGGTGCCGATACAAACTGCAAACACCGCTCAAACGTCAGCACCAGCACAAGTTTTCCGCCAGTCAAACTCACCATGACACTAAGCCCACTCAGTCAAAACGATACTGGCGTACTAATCCCATCACAATTACGTTAAAAGTCGGCATTCCGAACTGAAGCGCTGTCAGAGATGCCAATGCTGCAATATCTGATAAAATACACAGGCTGCCCTTGAGCACAGGCGTACCGCGCATACACCGCCACAGCAATGCGGTACATTCCTGTGAGGATCGGCGGCGGTGACCGCAGATTCCTCTGCCGACACCGACCCACCGGCTTCCAGTACACTCCGCGGCGATTCCAGCGAGCACACGACCGGCTCCTGAGCTGCTTACCGATCACGCGCCGCTGCACAAGCCACCACGGGCACAGTTTCCCCACTTACTTTTCGGTTTGAGCGGTGTGCTACCGTTGCCGAACTCGAGCGGCAGCTGACCGGCCACCATCCGTGACTCGAGCGCCGCGCACAGCGCCAGCACACACCCGAGCACGCACACGCTGCCCCTGCTCGGCAGCATCTTGACTAAGCGACAGCCGGGAGCTGACTATCTGGACTCGGCGGCGGCAAGCTCGGAGGACACACGCGCAGGCATGCTATCACAGGAGGAGAGGGGTGCGCGGTGAGGCGCTGCTGGGGGGCGGTCCTCAGGTGACCAGCTGAAAACAGGGACGGCGTTGTCAGAGGGCGGTCGAAAGGTGGTTGCTGGGGTTGGTGAGGGCAGGGAAGGTTCAGTAGCCTCCGCCAGTCTCCGCCGCACCTCGCCACGTCGTCAGTCCGATGACTGTGGTAATCAGGGATCAGGAATCCGCTCTTCTTCTGGGAAGGCTGGCTAACAAGTGTTGCATCTCCAGGAATGACTGCTCACTATTCTCTGGTCAGCTGCAGAATCTGACAACTAACAACCCATCTGGCGCACATGCCCAGCTCTACTGAAGTAATTAACGACCCAGAGGGGCTGCAAGAAGTAAAGCGGTTCTAAGATTTGTCAGCCAGCCGGCAGCAGCCGCTTCAGCCAGCCGGCAGCAGTCGATTCAGCCAGCCGGCAGCAGCCGCTTCAGCCAGCCGGCAGCAGTCGATTCAGCCAGCCGGCAGCGGCCGGTTCAGCCAGCCGGCAGTAGCCGATTCTCTGAACAGCCTTCTGCGCGCAGTGAGCATCCATCGCACCTGTCGATCGCCCGTCAGAGCCGTATATATCGTCTCTCTGGACGAGTCACTCGACCACCGGTGCCCTGCACAGGTGGTCTACCATCAGACGCCGCGCAGGACGGCCGTCATGCCACCAACAGGAAAATAGCGCAGACCCACCGCGCCGCCCCTGGCATCTGAAATTCAAATGGCGGCGCGCCGGCCTGCCGGCCTGTCAGCGCTGGTCGGCTGAGCTGTGTCAGCGATGCTGGAGCGAGCCGCTGCATCGAGTCGGCACATACCGGGCAATGCCATCCGTCTCCGTGACAAGCCGAGACGCTCGGCTCGTTTCTTGCAGTGCCTAGTGTCGACCGCGATTGGGTCTCGGCGGGATTCTCGGGTTCGATGCCGTCAGCTGGCATGACGAGGCGATAAAAATGGCGCCGCCTCAGCAGGCAAAAATATCGCAAATGTAACCAGCGGTAACCGCAACGGTTCAAAGAAGCGGCGACCGTGGAGTTTTTCCCATTGATTTTGCGCAGGGTTCAGGCAAAAATGACCGTCGTTGTCTTCCAGTAAGACCGCGACGGGCAAAGTCGTGCGGTGAGGCTATCGACCAGGAAAATCGCTGTATTTGTGCTGGCTTTCAGAGTGTGCGAGTTGTGAGCTTGTGACGTGTATTTAGTACCAGCAATATATCGTACGTCATTTTCTCCTGCCATGAGATGTTTGGAGAGACAAAGATAATTGAAGGCGCCTAGAGCGCACGGCTTTTGATGTTGATTATAATTTTGGTGAAGATAAAATGTGACTGCTGCATTTGTATCCAGGGGGTGATTAACATTGATATTCAATATAATTTTGAAAAACGTCACTGCATCCAGTTTTCAGCATTCGCAGCAGTTGAACTCTGCTGATGAATTTACATATTTATATTTGCATTCAGGGATTCAAACATGCTTACTTTATCCGTAATGATCATTGTATTAGAATAACAACACGAATATCCGTGTCGACAATGAAATAAATGAATATGATCCTCGCAAAAGATGCACATTATCATGTCATCATCTTCGAATAATGCCATAACGAACTCAGTTCATCCTACGACAAGTTCAGCGTCTCCTCCCAATATTATGTGACGCACTGCTCGAACCTGTCTCCTCCCATTATTATATAACGCGCTGTTTGAACCTGAACAATGTGTGTTCGGCAGTAGATAGGTACCTATAGCACCGCGGTTCAAACAGAGCCGACACTGAATATGAGTGCCGCGGCTCGGAGCCATCAGCGACCAGTTAACACGGGCTGACAGCCATGAAGGGCGCGTCGAGCCCACATGAAAGACACCGTCATACAGGGCGGCCTCATGTCCGGCCCGAGGGCACTCAATGACGGGGTGACGGCCGGACCTCACCCGTCACCCGTCACCCGTCACCCGTCCGGCCCAGCCCGGTACTGACAGACAGTGACGGTGACGACCTCCGGCTGCGAGAACCGGGTATCCAGCTCCGAGAAGACGAGACGAGCACCGCTTTTCTATTTCAGAGAGGGGAGGTGGAGATATCCGCTGTGACAGGCAGAGCCGCATCGGATAAGTCCGCGGGATCTGAGGGGCCGACCTCCCCGGCCGTCATTGGCGGTTAGTGTACGGTGAGTGGAGCATTCGGCGCAGCATTATCAAAGTCGATCAGAATACGATCTCAGGGTAGCTTAATAGAAACAGACTTCTGCTTATCAATATCTTCACTTGAACGATTTCATCCATTTTATGAGGCACGTTTTAGGTACGTCCTATCACAATACACAATGCCGTGGCTTCCGTATTAGTCTGCACTTACCGCAGCGCAGTAAAATTGTTGACTACATACAAAAACGCGCCGGGAGCGAGCTAGAATGAGGCTAGAAGGCAAAAATGCACTTAAACAAGCGACATCAGCAGATAAAGCTGAGCTCTTAAGAGGATTCACACGACCTGCGGTGTGAGCAGCTGATGGCTGAGAGGGGCACAATGTTCAGCACAGTCGCTCATTGTACGCTAAACCGAACACTGGCCGCCACTCACGACCTACAGCTTTACCGTTCCGCCGGTAAGCCGGAGGAATACGCGATTCTATCTTAACGGCAGGCCATGCTGCCGAACAGATAGCGGTTAGATATGCCGTACTGCGAGATTGAGGCAGATTCGCTGTCGCAACGGCGATGTGCACGCGAATAATGAAGTCATCAGCGCACTCGGCACTTATCTTCGGAGCCTAATGCAGGTAAGTCATCGCCGTCGTTTCGAACCAGCAGCAACATAAATGGCCCGTGCATATATTCGGCGGGCAGATTTCTATCGGACTGGTATTGATAGGTTGGTGGACGTATTCGGGTACAGCGCGCTGGTGTCCAGTGCCGCTCCGACTGGTTCGGAGCCATATTCGGATCACTCAGACCGCCGTGGCTGGAGTCAGGTTACGGCCCGGCCGACTCCAACTGACTCAGCTCAGCGAGAGACTGACTCAGCCCAGCGAGAGACTGACTCAGCTCAGCGAGAGACTGACTCAGCTCAGCGAGAGACTGACTCAGCCCACAGACGGCTGACTCCGCTGACTCGGCCTCCACTCCACCTCACTCACGGTTCTCAGCAGCCGAATCAGACGCCAGGTAACCTGTCATGGAACCCTCCGGTCCGGCCCGGCCCGGCACCTGAGCCCGGCCCGGCCCCGGCCCGGCACCTGAGCCCGGCTCGGCCCGCTGAACGCTCCTCCTCTCAGCGCGCGCGATCCGCCGCGCGTCAGCTGGTCCCAGCGATCGTCCCTGGATAGCGTGGCGCGCGCGCTTTGTACTGGGATTGGACAGCACAGCGGGGTCCTCCCAGGGACCGAGTCAGTGTCCGATTTAGACACAGATACGGCCGTCTTTTCCACGTGCCAGACAGTTTTAAACACAGAGTTGTTATACAGGATGATTAATATTCAATGCCGGGGACTTTCAGGTGAAAACACTTGGAATTGACACTGCTTAATCAGATGTGGCTGCAAAAGGGAATAGCGCCTGTCATTCGAGGGAGAAAAAAAGATGGCTTGGGTGTAATGAACGATAATTTATCGACCGTGTCCAATCAAAGCAAGAATGATGGAAAATTACTGCTTCTCAGTTGGCGAGGCGAGCTTGGCCATGAGCCATCGCGGCCGTGGCAGAATCTGGTTACATAACAACAGCATGAATATCTGAGTGCGCGGCATTTATATATACGTACTCCAAACTTTTCACTGGATGGATGTCTCAAGTCAGAGTCCTTCTCTAAGCAAGAGGCCTTCACTGGGTAGCGTTTGCTGCATGGAGTCGACCTTTACCATCCGAATGTGTAATTCAGATTCATCGGCCGAATGGAAACTTTGAACATGCCATTAATGAGCGATAATCTCTCATGTGATGCTTTATGTAACAGGTCCTACAGTCAGATTATGCCGTTCTATGTCACAACATCCGTGACTAGCTCATTCCTAATGCCGTCATCAAATGCAAGACTAAATCGATAGCATGACCACCAAGAAACAATGTCAGGAATTATTCGGCCCTTCAGCTTGTCGACAAGCCACAGCATACAATCAGCACTGAGTTAGACACGAAATGTCGTGAGAAGTTGAGAAGTGGGGCAATACTGAAGGCGATCAAGATAAGTCGGTCTAAGCGAGTTAATCCCTCAGAATAATCCTACGGTAGGGTCGGTATGCCACGCGTACGCCTCGGGTCCTGGAATCACGGCTGCCAGCAGGCTTACGCGGGTTTATATAAGATTAGGTTACTCTGGACTGAAAGCAGCATTGGAAACGCGTGATCGTGAACCGTTAAATGAACATTCATTTGTGCAATAAAGACACAAAGAGGGTGGAGAACAAGACATTGATTGTCATGAAATAGAGTTGTATCGAAAATTTGAACAACAATTCCACTTCAGAGATCACCCCGTAAGATCCCCTGAAGCTCCTTTACAAATTACAACACATTATTCAAACCCACCGAGCTATCTCTACTTCAGCCGCCATTTCGAGTTGAAGTGTCCGGACACCAGCCCGATCCATTTCCCGGTACAGCACCGCTGCCCATCTGGCTGGTGATGAATACCGCCATCCTGTACCTCTGACGGGACTGTACGGGTGTCCGCGGCGGACGGATGCGTTCCTGTGGCGGCCGAGCCGAGTGGGGGCGGCCGCCAGGCGCTTCACCGGCTGCCTGTAGACACTAATGGTTATTTTCTCCGCGACAGGAGTGGCATCGCATAATCACTTCCTCGCGCATAGACGCCGGCCAGCTGCTGCAACGTTTCCGGTTTCCCACGGCAGGGGGCGCGTGGTGTACCGGACGGGATGCTACCACACCTCCCCTCCCCCTCCCCCCGTCTAGCTCCGGACGCTCCGGCCGTTGGGAGGAGCGCGTTTTGAACAGGTGTCTGGCGGGGCTACCTTGACGGCCACCTCGGCGTCTCTCGGCTCTCTGCTCGACCTCGCGGCGGCCTGCGCGGTGGCGCAAAGCAGGAAGGCTGTAAGATCCGGTCATCGAGCGGTGTCGCAAACTCGGCTGCCTTGTGCAATGGCCGGCGGTAAATAGCGTGCTAATGCAGGCCGTTTGCAGAGGTCCACGTCCCTCCTCTCTCTGCAGCGGGAGCAAATTAGAAAAGCGCCCTCTCGCTCTCTCACGCCCTCCACTCGTCGACATGAACAACACGGAGGCGATGGAGTCACGTCAACGCGGCGATGATGACGGTGGGACGCGTGATGCGGATTGGGAAACCAGCGTCTGGCCGACCAACTTCCGTGGTCCGATCTCTCGCATTCGTGTTCTGCTCATGTGAATAGCCTAGCCATGGCACCGAAAGCCGGCAATTGTGTACAGATTGATAGACGCACATAACACGGCACATATCACGACTCGAGGATATACGTTTTTCAATGAAATGCCGGAAAACCGCAGCGTGTCCTCAGTGAACACACTCGATAACTGCCCGCTCGTGACCGGGGAATTGAAACGATGCGATCCCACCTACTACAACCCACGTCACCGGAACCGAACCCACACGTCACCGGCTCAACGCAGCGGCCGGATTAACCAGAACGAGTAATAAAATATCGCTCTCGATCCACTCCGCCGCGACAAGGCAGGGGCAGGCATACAATGTGACAACACCCTGACCGACGCTGGTTTCTGTGGATAAAAAAGTGTACAAGCAAAAACGTAATTTATTCCGGGTAGTGTAGACGGCCATGCTTTTAATGTAGCGGATCTTAAATTAGTCCCACCGATGTACCAATGCCATTTTTTGTGCTTCGTATTTCTAGGAATGCCGATGGTAAATGTCTTACATGACAGCGTGCTTAGTTCACTTAAATATCAGGCCAATTTATCTGCCTCTGCTGCCTTCATGCCTTCAAATTCCTAAGAAAGCAAAACGATTGCAAAATAAAATTGTTTAAGCAGGTATGTACATTTGCTTTGTTCCAATACAATCCTCACATTGGAAAGAGTGCACGAACATAAGTTATTGCCAGAAGGCTTCCGCATACAAACATAGCAAAAACAGCACGACTAGCCTTGCTGATACCGCTGCGTGACTCCTGCCGGGGCCACCTCGCTGAGCGGTGCCACGTGTCCCGACACAGTGCGGCGGCAGTGACCCTGCGTCTGGCACACACATCTCTAGCACGTCACGTCACGACCCGGACCCTCCCTGCGTCCAGCAGCCGCTCGGGCCCGGGTGGCGACCGGCGGCGACCGGCGGCGACCAGCGGCGACCAGCGGCGACCAGCGGCGACCAGCGGCGACCAGCAGCGACCAGCGGCGACCGGCAGCGACCGGCGGCGACCAGCGGCGACCAGCGGCGACCAGCGGCGACCAACGGCGACCAGCGGCGACCAGCGGCGACCGGCAGCGACCGGCAGCGACCGGCAGCGACCAGCGGCGACCAGCGGCGACCGGCGGCGTCACGAGCCGGAGCTGTGCGCCGCGCCGGGACCGCCGGCCGCCCGCCTGTCTGGACCGGCATCTGCACGACCGCTGGACCGGCATATGCACGACCACGCTGTCCGCCGTGCGATGCCGCTCACACCTGGAGCTGTCAATGGATGTTCGCCGCTTTATCCGCCTGTTTATGCACGGACTATCGGTCGGCGGCGGCTGGCGCGGAGGTCGGCGCGGAGGCCGGCGCGGCGGAGGTCCGGCTTGGAGGGTCCGGCTCGCGCCAGGCGGCTCAGCGCGTCACCGATCGCGCGACATGGGTCCTTACATCCGTCACCACTCAGAGGATAAACGCCGCGGATTCCACGAACTGCTGCTGATGCGGTTGCGACACTTGGTGACCAGTCACTCAGGAGTCACCCGCTCGGCAGCATGAGGAGCGCTGAGTTCGGGTCAGATGGCTCGCTGTTCGCTGCTTAGTCGTGACGCGAGAGCAGCGAGTCCTTCACCGCCTCCGGCACTATCCCAGGGATCGCAGTGGTCGTCCCGCTGGTCCATCTCCGATAACACGCAAACAGCAGGTAATCGGGCGCCACTGCCGCGCAAACAATGCCGCCGCGCGACGCGGCCTTCCCGACGCGGCGGCCAAGATGGCGGCGGCGGCGGCGGCCCAGCGGCGGCCCCGTGTCAACAGTGCGGGCAAACGCCGCCGCCGCCGCCGCCCATCAGCGCCGCGAGTCGGACGCGAATGTGGGTCAGTCCCGGCAGGGGCGCCCTCCTCCGCTTTGTCTCCGGGAGTGGTGGGAAAAATGCGTGTCGCCTGTCACCCGGCTCTGGTTGCACGCCGCGTCCCCGCGCACGGTTCCCGCGCACGCCAGAGAGAAGATCGGGCGGAGGAGAGGGGCCAGTTTTTGTGGTGATGTGGTGGGGTTGGTATCGCGGTACCATCGGGTTGTCAAGGGTATGTTCAATGTCGTTATACCTGGACTGATCTGGCTTGTTATTCCGCTGTGTTGATCCTCTTAATTTGAAGCATGTTTAGAGCTAATACTCCATTCCAGGGATTAGGGCGTACGTAAATACTTAGGCTCAACTCAGACTGCGTCGCATCTCAACTTCACTTGATTTATATTAAACGTTATTTTTACAGAATTATTGAAAGTATCAATATAAATGCCAGCAAGCAAATCTTTGGGGGAAATAATGCAGGAAAAGCACACCACTTGGTAGTTCCCAGTTACTCTCACTAGCGTTATTTCTATTAACAAACACGTTTCCTCGAAACATTCCTTTGTACACCCTTTCGGTGGGAAGCGCGGTGACACAACCTGATCACTTTCCTAGAGATAGTACTATGTACCAATTCCCACCAATGTGCAGAACGTGAAAACAAAAAACATCCGGTTGATAAGGTCCAGTCCAGCAATCCGCAACAACTGTTCAAACCGTTCTCTACAAAGCCCGGCTCATGACCCCAGCCATCTCAGCAGCCATCCCTGTCCCACAGCCGACGGTTTGGTCTAACCGCCGGGTCGGGCCGGGCGGCCACCCCGTCCCTCCCGGTGTTGCGTGCGCCGGCCGGTTTTTCGCCGGAGACTGCAGCGCTGACTCAGCCGCCAGCACCGGCGACTGCAGACCTAGCACCAGAGACTGCAGGCCGGCACAGCGCACTAACACCACGCGGCGGCCTCCAGCGCGGGGCCGCAGACGCCGAGCCGGGACCGCCGCCACGGCCGCGGGAGGCACGCAGCACGGGCGGGTCCAGGCACGCAGCAGGGGCGGGCCCAGACACGCCCAGAGACGGGTCCAGGCGACCATACAAGGGGAGCATGGAGTCAGCAGGGGTACGCCCACGATTCCATACGGGGAGATGGGGACTGTTAAGTAAGCGCCGCAGACAAACGCGGATGATCTCAGAGTATGCTAATGCTGATCGAAAGCGTGATTATCCTATGATATGGTGACAACGTCTAATATTCACACTGCTACACTGCAGCGAATGACCTGTGACTTAAATTTGTCACGGCATGCACGCTACAAATATGGAACATAAGCTGACCTATGATAAAGGACAACCAACATCGAGGCGGCTAGTATCCAACACAACTTGTCACAATGTGACATTAGAAACGCGTGATCAATGCACCCTGTGACCATGGCCCAATCGTGACGCAATATCCAATGACGTCATCAGTGTTCCTAGCATTCTCCCGGCGAGTCCACCAGCCTCGCTCTCAGCCACGAGACAGAGCCGCATTCTACCGCCTCCGTCCTCCGATCGAGCCCATGCCAGCGAACGTCGCTCTACGCGCCGCGGATGCCAAAGTTCGTGTCGGGTCACGACCGCTGCGGTTTGTCTCTGAGATCTCGGACGATCCCACGGCCCTGACCTCCAGCCGAGCACAACTCGATAGCTCCGGTTCGCCAGCATCGGTGCAGCGCCCCGCTACTCGGCCGCAGAACGCCGGAGCGGAACGGCGTGGTTCACAGCGCCGACTGCCTGGTGGAGAGGACAATAACACGCGGCCGCGTCAGCTGGCCGTTTGTTGCTGAGAAGCCCGCCGCTGGCAATCACGGCACATTGTTTGACCCGAGATCGATAGCACAGCATCTGGTGGTGGGTCGTCCGCCATGGGCATCGCATTGCTTAACCCAAGACGAACGCAGTTCAGTTTTGTACCATCGCCACGTCGCCTCTCGCATAGGGCTATCTATCGTGACTTAACTTTTGCACCATACCAAGGCAGGTGAGCAGGGCTCACCAGCCACGAGTCGAGGCGGGGGAGGACCAGCGGTAACTGAGAGGAGTCAGCAGACCTGAGGCACCCTGGAGACCGAGGGACCGAGGGACCGCGCCGTCCCGGCCACGGCAGCAGGTCTCTTTGTTCGACGGCGACGGGGTCATAATGTAAGGGATCAAATATATATCCGGTTCGCGAGGGCTTCTCGGCGGGCAGCGGGCACCCCCGCGGCGCGCTGACAGGCCCGGCCCAGGCCCCGACTCTCCCTCGCTTCAAGGGGCTCTTGGCCCCGCGTGCCCCGCCTCTCGGCGGCCCGACGCGAGGCAGATTGGACTGAGCACTCTGTCACCGGGTCAACCTGCCACTTGCCTAGCTTCGGCCAGAGGGAGAACCGTGAGACCGCCGGACGTAGTACGGTTCCGCAGCACAATAGGGCGTCGCGCGCTTAGTTTGACGTCATGTCACAAAACCCGTCTCGCCAGCGGCCGCTTGCTGCTTTTTCCTCGTCCGTCGCAGTGTCCCCCGAGTGTGCCGCGAGTCGGCTGCCGCATGCGCTCGCCGTGCGCTCGCTATTCGCTAGTCCTTGCTCACTTACGTCCAGGCGCGCGGCCCGAAAGTTCTGTGGCCCTCCGTTCGCGCTCTCCATTCAATCAGGCTACAAATGCTGACCGGAGCGCCGGAAGCTGACCAATTGGCTGATCAACACCGGCTCCGGCTGCCGCGTCCACAGGTGTTCGTACGATACGTGTTTACTTCCGGTCATCGTTGCAGCGGTCACCAGCGGAGATTAAAAAGCACTCGCCGGCGTTCCCAGCTCAAACCCGTCGCAGCGCCGCTCGCCTTTTCCTCGTCCGTCGCATTCCCCCGAGTGTGCCGCGAGCGGCCGAGCGCTCGCCGCGCGCTTTGCTTTCCTTGCACCGCCGCGCGCGCGAAAGTTTCCTCCGTTCGCGCGGTGCCAGCTGATCACACCGGCTCCGGCTCGGTCCACGGAGTCGTACGACGTTTTACCGGTAATCGTGCAGCGGTCACCGCAAAAACTCGCCGGCGTTCCCAGCTCGAACGTCTACCGATCGACCGGCTCGGGCGGCTATTGGGCGGCCGGCTCGGGCGGCTCTTGGGCGGCCGGCTCGGGCGGCTCTTGGGCGGCCGGCTCTGGCGGCGGGCAGTGGCAGGCGGCCGGGTGGGAGGCGCAGGCCGCTAATGTGTTCACCTCTGTGAACCTGCTCTGTGATGCAAATCTTTGTGGCCAGCGGCGGGACGGTGTGCGCCGGCGGCCGTGGGCACCTGCTGCGCGCGCGGCCGCCGCTCGGCACCCCTCTCCGCCGGGCGGGACCGAGCCCGCCGACCGATCCCAAAACATGGCAGATAACAAGTTCGGTAATTGCGGCCTGTCCAGAAATCAGGGTCAGGCAGGAGAGAGGGGGCGCGCGGCGCGGCGGCGGCGGACAGGCGGCGACCGACCGACAGCGGGGCCGCTCGCAGAACACATTAACCATGCTCGAACGGTCGGCGGGGATCACCTCGCTCCGCCCCCAAACGAGCCTTTGTCTAAGCGGCTGTACGGTCACGGAGCCCGCGCAACTGATCAGTGAGAGAGACCGGCCGGGTGACACAGTAGGACAGGGTTGGGTAATAACAGACCCACTCAAATACGCTTGTAAGGGGAAGAGCGAAGCCGAATGACTCAACTTTCTTTTCTAGTGTAAAAAATAATGTCTTAAAAATCTCACTCATGTTTTAGAGTAAAATATATTTTTCAAATAAGCTTAAAGGTACATATCATCATCGCGGTATGCCACTTTGAATAGCATGAGCTGTATGTGCATGAGTCTCTTCGAATCGCCCGAACACTGTTTGTGATCACA
This sequence comes from Semibalanus balanoides, assembly GCA_014673585.1. NCBI lineage: Eukaryota > Metazoa > Arthropoda > Thecostraca > Balanomorpha > Balanidae > Semibalanus > Semibalanus balanoides. The sequence goes on from VOPJ01010243.1 coordinate 157,899, forward strand.
CACCAGAACAGAATATGACAAGGTCCGATGCCTTCGCTTGATAAGTCGTTATCCTTCGTCGAGCAGCGCCTAGCCAATTACAGAAACCTGTCCGTTCAGAAATTAAGCAAATTAAACGAGGGTCCATGGAACGGCCGCGGCCACCTTCCATTCCGTTTACTGATAACACGGCCGGCGGGTTAATAGGTGCTCGGGGCGAGATGGATTGTTTTTCAGCCGCATCGGCGAGGACCTGACAACATCTCGCCCGTCTGCCGGCCGTCTTCAGGACCGCCATTAATTCCTGTTTACCTGGCCGAGCAGCCTGTTTGGCCCATTCTGTGCGCCGACCGACCCTCCGAGTGGCGGCGGGCGGCGGCGGGCGGGGGTGCCGCCAGGGAGGGGAGATAGGGTCGGCCCCTCATCGCTCACAGAGAGGTTAGGGCCCGTGTTAGGTGTCTCTGCATGCTTGGCTTCACAGGTGAAAGTGCGCCCGTGAGGTATCAACAGAGGTGGGAGCGCATGGCGTGGGAGCAGGAGAAGGTGCTTCTCGAGTGTTTATCACACAGATTTAACGGCGTTAAGTATGCTGTGTAGAGGAAAAGCGTATCAAACTGGACACATTAAGATACTGTGATATGGGAGCCGATGTAATACTGATCGAGCAGCTGATCAACAGCTCATAAAAGGCTCACGGTACAAGTTTTACTGCAGACAGACAGTCGGAGCTTGCTTCATAGCTCCGTTCCCGTCACATCCAGTGCAGCTCAGCTCTCGAACGCTGGCTTTAAAGCTCACGGTCGTGCTCGTTCCTGCATCTGCGCCGGCTCGGCCGCTCTCGCCTCTCTCGCTGGCCGGGCCGCGCCCTCGTCCCATTCACCGGCCCACACAAACAGGCAGCTATGCAAGCGCCGCATTAAGGCGAGTAGATAGCCGACGTACTGCCGAGAAAGCCGAGCTGTGCCGCCGCCGGCGGCGGCAGCAGCGGCGGCGGCGCGGTCTCCTATCAGAGGCGCCGCTCCGTAATAGTCGGGCCATCGTTCGGGCTCCATTGACCCACTAAAACGCTCTCACCACCAGGCCACCATCCGGCGCTCCCGGCGGCATTTGACGCCATCCCAGGCCAGCCTCCCGTCATCTCAGCGGCAGCGGTGGCGGTGTTACCATATGACAGGGCCGGCGCCAGGTCAGCGCCGACAGCAGCGCCACCTGGCGAGACTTGAGAGGCTCCTCATCAGACGCTGCCGGCAACAAACCATCTGCTGTGACAGAGCATACCATCTGGCAAACCATCTGGCAAACCAACACCAGCTAACGAGTCGCCTTCACTGAGACACGAGCCTTCAAATCAGCCCTGTTTGACTAAACAAGCGACTGGCATAGCCGGGGTGTCGGATATTTAACTGGTATCTATATAAGAGTTTCAGCAATCCTGCAGTTCTCCGTTGAACTATCGATTCCATCTGATGCAACAATATTGTTATGGTTCAGTGGACTTCAATCAAGCAACGTATAAGCTCAATTTGGATCCCAGTGCTTACATTTTACAGCATCCCAAGCTTGACTATTGTTGTCATAATATAAATCGTGTCCCTCCGAAAGTTTCCTAACAGCACCTATCACATCCCAAAATAAGAATTGTCGCCATGACAGAACCTATAACATCCATGTCTTCTCTCGGTCCATCTCTACCAGCCCTGCGCTCTCAGCTGTCTCCTCTCTCCTGCTCTGCGCTCTCAGCTGTCTCCTCTCTCCTGCCCTGCGCTCTCAGCTGTCTCCTCTCTCCTGCCCTGCGCTCTCAGCTGTCTCCTCTCTCCTGCTCTGCCACGAGCTCTTTGCTCCTCTCTACTCTCTCTCTCTCTGTATCTCTCTCTGCGCTGCCGTCGGTTGATCGGATAGCTCCTGTCCCTCAGATTCAGATTATTCAGATTCGTTTATTGCGGCTTCGTCCTCGCAGATGCGGGGCTTTTCAGTTACCATGTCAAAACTATCAATAGAGTGGACTTAGGGGCGTAGCACACGCAAAAAACACATACACACACTATTACACACTAACACAATGCACACAGTACACAGTTCATCTGTCCCTCCTTCTGTCTGGGGCTATATTATAAGAGATTCAGCAGATTCAGATGTCTGGAGCTGCTCCCTGCACTTCCCTCCCTCTGTCCGGGGCTGCTCCCTCCCTCTGTCCGGGGCTGCTCCTTGTCCCTCCTTCTGTCCGGGGCTACTCCCTGCCCCTCCCTTTGTCCGGGGCTGCTCCCTCCCTCACTCCCTCTGTCTGGGACTGTTCCCTCCCTCCATTTGTCCGGGGCTGCTCCCTCCCTCACTCCCTCTGTCCGGGGCTGCTCCCTCCCTCCCTACCTCTGTCCGAGGCTGCTCCCTGCACTCCCTCCCTCTGTCCGGGACTGCTCCCTCTCTCTGTTCGGGGCTGCTCCCTCCCTCTGTCCGGGGCTGCTTTCTTTTGTCCTCACCTTCTGTCCGGGGCTGCTCTCGCGCCTCGCCTCCTCTGTCCGGGGCTGCTTCCCCCTCACTCCCTCTGTCTGGGACTGTTCCCTTCCCTCCTCCCTCTGTCCGGGCTATCCCTTGCGCCTCCCTCCCTCTGCCGGGGCTTCTCTCTGCCCTCCCTCCTCCCTGCTGTCGGGGCTGCTCCCTCCCTCCCTGCTGTTGGACTGCTCCCTCCTCTCTGTCGGGGTGCTCTCTGCTCTCCCTTACCTCTGCCGGGGATGCTCCTCCCTCTGTCCGGGCTCTCCCTGCACTCCGCCCTCTGTCCAGGGCTGATTCCCTTCCCTCTGTCCGGCGGCTGCTGCTCTGTCCTCCCTAACCTTAGTGCCCGAGCAGCACCACCTTGCACCTCTCCGCTCTGTCTACCCCCGGCGCCGGCGGTGGTGGCGGTCGGCGTTGGGGGCCCGTCTCTCGGGACAGCCGGCCAGCCATGCGCCGGCCGCCGCGGGCACTCATTACGCCGCGGCGCGGTCGCCGCCCGGTATGCGCGCCGCGTGACGTCACGCCAAGATGGCGGCGGCCGCGCGGCACGAGCGAGCTCCCCGCCGCGCCGCTACAAGGCTCTCGGGCTGTTGTGAAGCGCGCGTGGGGTGGTAGCCACGGCGGCAGCGGCGGCGGCGGCAGTGGTAAGGCCAGGCGGTTCAACACCGGGATTTAAAGGTCCACGGAGCTGGCGAGCTGCGACGGCGGGCGGCGTTCCCACGCTGCAAGGGCGGCACGGTGCGCCGTTTGGCCGCCATTCCCAGGGCATTTTGCCGCGGCGGGTTAGTCACTGTTTGACAGAGGCTCGTCAGCGGCGCCAGAGGCGGTGGAGGGGCAGCTCGGGGCCGCCCGACTCGCGAGATGGCGTCACGCGGAGGCTTCTGAGGTAGCTCTCAGCATCCTGAGGTACCCACCGGGGAAGCCCGCTGACGAAGACGACCGACGGAGCAGAGCTCGCTTACAGAATGTTCGCAGACCAGCCCACTACGGGTGGAGATGGTCACGCAAGAGTGCTAAGGACGCCCACTGGTCATTATGCAGCTGGTCTCAACTGTGACCGTCAGGCGGTCTGGGCGGAGACGCCGGTAGCTGCACTGGAGCAATAATCATGCATCAGCTCGGTCAATTGGACATTGGAGGCAGGGTCACACGGAAGTATTTTGTTCGCGAGCTTTGTTCACATGCGGAGCATAAGAAGATATCTGGGGATGCAACTATCGAGCAGAAGTAAACATGAGGCAGATCTGATAGCCTTACATATACATATTTCGAGTGCTTCTCTTGCATGTATGCACAGAGCGAGAATGAACATGACTCACCTAGACCGACGAGTTCCATATGACGAGAGGAACTAAAGTCGGGTGTACCATTCCGTTGTGCTACAGGGAAAACTCCCATATAAGTTATCCCACGGCACCAATTTATAAGTCGGACGTTAAGTGAAAATCGCATTACACAAGTACCGCAACGCTTATGAAGAAGCGAACCACCGAACTGCCTAACAGAATTCAGAAGACGTCCAAGATTATATTTACCACTTAGCGTAAGCTAACGCAATAAGCTTCGGACTTCGAAGCTTGATAACCTGCTGTATCAGCCGATTACGATAAGCTGACGAGCCGTGCTTTTCCTTCCCCAGACCAAGTACTGCGGGGTCAGTGAGTGAACACGACAAAGGATTGCGCTAATCAACCGCAGATATCACCTCGGGCGCCCCTCGCCAGAAGCAGCGATTGCACCGCATCAGACGGGACCAAGCCAGCTCGAGGGCCCACTCTGCACAACCACTCGAAGGCCTTCCCAGAACATTAAAATATCCCCTCCCACCCCGATCACTTCGATAAGATGTCGACGAGCAGGAGAGGCTGACAGTTCCCTGGCATACGCTGAGGTCCCAGAACAGTTGGAGTAGATATGCTAATCGGTACTGCAATCTGCATGCAACTGGATGAACGAGAATTTCATCCTCAGTCTAGCGACAGCTAACAAATTACTGACCTACTGTATGGCCGATTTCGTGCCTGGTTCACATGAGTATCATAAATGCGGTTTTATAAACCTATTTTGAGAAGAGCAGTTTAAATTCCCGGAGATTACTCGAGGTGGTGTCATCGTTGGTTGACGACCTTTCTAAGCGCCTTTGACGACCACGGCTCACAAGATTATGATGAGACCGATATGGGACAGGTTGGTCGTGACAACGTGGCACAGATTTAGTAGTACAACTCCGCCGTCCAGTCCCAAACTGCTACTTCGTCAACATAGTCTTCTGCAGTAGGTACTCAGTGTCTGCAGTATTCAACGAAAATTGGGCCAAGCGATATGAGAAGATGGCAGGCTTGAGTGACATTCTGATCAATCGACACCCACAGCCGGCAGCACAGTTAAAGGGAGTGTGCCTACTATTTGGAATGTCAAATATATTTTTATTACGGTAAAAAGCTAATGGTTTGGTTATTTGATAAGGTAAAATTCACGACTTTAGTTGAATTTTTACTTATATTCTGTTTTGCATATTGTTTTGCTTCAAAATCCATAAACGATCGCCACTATAAACAGAGTAAAGAAGATGTTATCTAGAATGGCGCACCAAAGACAACAAACAACCCCATACGAACAATGCAAAATAAATATCGAGGCTCTATTCGGCAGCTGCTATTGCAGCGCGCCACGAGCCGTTTTCTATTGGCCAGTGTTAACGTATAAGCCTGCGTTATGAATAGCCTGTTTTCACTATGGTTATTGCCCCGTTGCGCGAAATGTTTAAAACATTTTAAAACATTTTAAAAAGTGGTAAAACATTTCGCGCAAAACAACCACCATCGCTTTGAAAACGGGGCTAATTATAAGCGCAGTGTTTTTTTAGTAGCAAAAGCTCTCTGGCGAATATCGATAATTTTGTGTTGCCAACATGATCTTGGCGAATTTGGAATATCTCAGCAACTAGAGTGAATCTTGAAAAATGAAGTGTATGGCTAAATTAAGAAAAAGTATGTTCTATAGACCAGTGTCAACAACTCCACATTACCGATCTGTGAGTAGGCACACTCCCTTGAAGTTTGTATACGAATCAGAGGAGAAGTGTTATATAACAACGGATTAGCTAGCTATTCACAAGTCTTTCCACAATGGGAGGCTGAATTTCTGACAGTAAGCAGGGAATGAACATTCATTCTCTATCGACATGCATATGCTGCATCAATCATAAGTAGTTCTGACATATCAAACGATAGTTGGTCACAACGCCCTGTCTTCCTTCTCTTTCAGAAGGGAACTATTTGACAGCGAAGAGACGTTTCTTGGCTTTACTGGGACAGCTTCATGGATCGAAGTTACATAAATGGAAGGATACTTCACATACCATCGCCGGACCATGTCATCCCTAGCACTATATAGCCTCTTGAAAATCAGCAGGGTGGAAGACCACTGTTAAGCCCTTGTTCTAGCCCAGATTGCTTTCGAATCGTCAGCCACCCTCTTCCAAAGACAATCGACGTTCGGGTAACCATTGGGCGGGGACTGGAATTTTGTGGGTGAAGGGCAATTGGGGAAATTAATGAACCCTTAAGACTCTATTGTCATAGCTTGGTGAAGACACATCACCAAGGGACCAGTGGTTGGGGGAAAATAAGCAGACCGATGCACATTGGATTGGTCTCGAAGTTCATAGAGAGTGTATAGGTCATTGAGACGACCCAGATAGGCAGGAGGAGACCAAAAGGCCTCACATGAAGACCGAACAGATACTAGAGGAGACAACCATCCAAAGCAAACCATGCAATGATTCCGGTCATCAAAAAGCTACCGATCGAGGAGCGATGATTTTCATCAGATGAGCAGCCTCTGTCCTCATAATTCCGAATAGACGTCCATCCAGTACGACGCTTAGTCCTTAGCAGCTAACGGTCTGAAGCCAATGGTCTTCAGGAGACGACTCGCCAGAGACCAGTGGTCCTCAGACATCACCCGGTCTGAGACCAATAGTCTTCAGGAGACGACTCGCCAGAGACCAGTGGTCCTCAGACATCACCCGGTCTGAGACCAATGGTCCTGCAGTATCGGCTGGTCGGAGACGAGTGGTCCCGAGCGGCCAGTCGGTCGGGGCTGGTCGGAGACGAGTGGTCCCGAGCGGCAGGTCGGTCGGAGACGGATCGCACCAGGGATGAGAGCCGGCAAACTGACACGTAGCTCCATTGTACGCTCCCTCGCCGCTGTGGTCTGTGCAGCAGCGAGGCGCACAGCCAGCGAGCCCACTGCGCCGCCGCCGGCCAGATTGTTTTCCACGCGTTCCAAGCGGGCGTTTTTGCGGCCCGGGCCGGTCCGAGCGGGTCGCGGACGCCGAGACGGGTCCCGAGGCCGGCCGACCAGCTGACCAGCCGAGCGGCGGCGGCGGCGGGCAGGGGAGCAGCGCACAGCAGGGCAGGGGAGCCGCGCACAGCCCGGCTGCGCTCCCACGCCACCCGGGCCCGGCCGACCTCCGCGCCGCTGAGGACCGCCGGCGGCCGCCGAGGACGCTCACCTGGCCGTAATACGCGGCGACAACGGGCAGCTCAAGTGCAGCACAAACGGTACACAGTGCGATGCAGCGCTTATCACGCGCTGTGATGTGGGTGTTTGGTCAACAGACGGTATCAGTGGGGTGGTATCAGAGGGCGGCGCTATCGGAGGGGGCGGGCAGACAGCGGGCCCGGCCCCGAGGGCTGGCCGCCCACACGGGCGGTTCAGGGAGCAGGTCACTGCGTGTTGCCCACGTATTATGACCGGGTATGTCCACTGACCAGCACGGCTGCGGCGGGAGACAGGAGAGAGAGCGGCGGACGGCTGGTGGCGGTGACGGCAGAGGCGGAGGCGGAGACTGACGCAACACACATTCAACATACGTCAAACACTGATTAGACGCTTCGAAGTGACGATGAAACTGACCAAAGGTGTGAAAACAAAGCATATGATTTAAATCAAACATGAAAGAGCTAGCGGTCGTCTCGTGGTTCAGCAGATAGTGCGCAACAAAGCAGCAGCGCGCGTCTTGGCAGCGCCAGCTTACCTATCTGAGATTCCGATCGGCGGCGCTCTTCAGACAATCGCGTTCGCACAGCGATGTCGAGCCAGACACGAGTCGCGGTTCTGGCGCGCGTGTGGCGGCGTGGCACCGACTACCAGCCTCTCTCTCTCTACCCCACGCGAGTCTCGGAGCGCCCGCACCCTCCCGCACCACCAACGGTTCACTCGCGACTGACGCGCCACCTTCTGGCCACCTGCCGCCCGCCGCCGCTGACGCATTCTGGGTAGGCTACTCCTCGGCCGGCTAAATTACAGGTAAACATTCGTGGAGAGGTGGGGATCCCGCCGCACGGAGGCGCTGCTCTGTTGTTGGGGCAGCCAGATCCAGACGGACAGAGGAGCGGAGAGGGTTCGTTGGACGCGAACAAGTGTCAGATCGTTCTGACCAGGGCACTAAAACACGGTTCTGACTATGAGACTGCGGCTGATAGTGAAGAACCTTGTCGAGCCTTAAAATGATCGACAGCTAACGGTGCGTGTAAAAGGGGATGCAGCTTTGATTTAACAATAATGATTAGGAAGAGACAGTTCTTGGCATGTTTAATAGACAGCAAGGCGAAGGACATGACAAGGGGCATGACAATTCCCGAAGCCCAAAATCTTGTGGATCAAGATCTAGTTGTTTCGCTATATCAGCGCATCAGAAAAGGAGACGGGTGGCCCGTTCAAATAAACGGGATGGAAGGCTAACTATTATATCTTAAAAGGAAAACGAAATTGCACTTACTGACAAAAATGGAATAGAATAGGCACGGTTGTACATTTACAACACTAAACAAAGTATCAGCATTTAACGAACGCTGATAATAAGCCCACTTTGTGTATTCAGCCATACTAGGTTAAAAAACTGAATAACACGTATGTACACGGAATCAAATACCTACCGATCTGGGGTGTAGTTTCCTTTTCAATTGGGGGGCTTCAGCCTCCCCCAACTTGCCTACAGCTTTGGGCTTGGACGAAGAAGTGGGTCGAATCCGGGGAGAAATCTGTACGTTGTGGATTTTGATGGTAATGTAAGCGATTTTCCACAGCTCACCCCCACCCAACTTGTTTGGAGAAGCTACGCTCCTACTTCCGATCATAAATAAATTTATCACAAATTCCTGTTAAGTTCTCCTAAAATCGTGGAGTTTCCCTGTATATGCCGAAAATGCCATGCGAAATGCTAGTTCTGTACACCGATACGGTGTACCTGAATGCGTCCGCTCTGCTGAGGCAAAAGTCGTTCGGACGAAACCATACACCCCACTGGTCGTAGCGTAGCCCTCCCATCACCCATGTCAATGTCTCGATAATCAAGTTCTCATTCTTTTCCGCGCGGGTAGATGGTGTTATGCTTCACAGATCGGCGCAAGTTATCCAGGTTATTGACCTTCGGCGATGGATCGGCGAATAGAGTTTTATCTTGGTTTTATCGGCAGTGTATTTTCCCAACGTCGGGATTTTTGGCATCGCCGATATCTCCAGATGTGTGTCTAACCTTGCCTTGAGATGTGACCTCGCCACTGGAGATAGCCTATCAAGTGGCCGTGATGAATCTCCCAATGTATGTACAAACGCGTGTAACGACCGCGCGCGTCGCCACCGTGTGTTAGTCACAGGGCGATAATGGCCAGTTACAACTATCGCCACCGTCATCGCCTTCTCCACACGTGGTCTCTGAACACGGCTATTTTGCCGAGCTCCGCCTCGGTGTGAAGTGCCGAGGGCACCTCCTCCCTCTGATGGACATTAGACACTGGGGCTAAGAGCTCGATAAATATATATATTACCTACCCCAGATTCACCACGATTCACCAGTCACCACAAACATGACACAAAGCAGGAACAGGCAGGGGTAATAATGTATCAGGCAAATGGTATCGAGTCGTGATAAAGGTATGACCTATGGATGTATGTTGCTAACAGTTTTTCCTGGAAATATGCGCCCAGCCACAAGGGTCGGAGACGTCAGGACTGCTTTGAAGGGACACACGCATGGAAGACGATGATACGAGTTGATGATGATGATGATTGGGGTTTAAGGGCGGGCCGACAACAAAGGTCACATGCCGCCCAGATGATATGAGTTGGTTGCATCTCTTGCGACTGTTTAGTCAATAGTCCATGCGGGTCGGCGGTCATCCTCCCCCGATTCCCGGTGGTTTTTTTCTGCGTTTCGATCCGCAATGTAACGCGTTCAGCCTACCGTCTTTAGAAGATCGGACTTTTCTCATAATAAATTTACTTGTGTTGTGGTCGAAATTTTTATAGCCCAAAATCTGCCGAGCAGAAGCGTGTGTCAGTCTTCTGTTCAGGGGGGGGGTGCTTACAAAATCAAATACAGTTGTGTGGCGACACGAATTGGGATGTCCCCTATCTCTCCAAATTAGGTCACCTTCAATTTGTCAACTGAACGCTGTGACTGAGCATGGTTATAACCTAAAGAGATATTAAAATTAGCCTGATGCTCATTGATAGATATCAAAAAGGTAAAACAAAGTTAAGAAGATTGGAAGATAAAAAATCGTTTGTTACAATATTTTGTAAAAGGCACTTCATCAGAGGGCAGCTAACATTTAATTATACAATTTTTAGACCGTGGTTTCTTAGGTTGGTTTCTTAGACTATTCTTACTTCTCTTACTATTCTTCATATTCTTAGAGTGATATAATTTTGCATCTGTGTATCTGTAGGGAGTATGTTTGTATTATATAGATGCATGTATAAGTGTTTATGGGTTTATGTATGTTCGCGAAGTCGTTATGACCCGCAGATAGCCCGCTTTAGCTGATGTATGTCATTACATTTTGGATTCCTACATGTATTTGTCACGTTCCAATGTCAACTTCTTCTGTCTTGGCTTGTTTTTTCGATGTACATTTAAATGTTAGCTGTCATCTGATAGAGTGCCGTGCAGAAAATATTATCTATTCATAACTTTGCTTTATAATTTTGACAACTATCAATAAGCATCAGGCTAGTTTTAATCTCTCTTTACAACTTCAGGAAATCAAGATTATAAAAAAAACATTACACGCAAGGTGTCCCCGCCCACGTTGTTTACATGGATCTGCCTACGCGCAATATAATATATTTAGCAAATTAAATGCAAAATAGTTTTCACATGTAACGTTCATATCGCCCCAAACAATCACGAACAGCACATATTTGTAATCAGAAAAATCCAAAATTTTACTTCTGAGTGCACCTATTTGTTGTACTTGTCTTCTTATATATTGAACATCATTACATTCCAAGCTCAAAAACATTTGATGCGTAATAATTCGTCGAACCACATGGCCGCAACAACCTATCATATAACAACACACAGTAATAAATCTCCCTAGCGCCCCCCCCCCCATTTTTGAAAAATAGCATAAATATCGGGTCTCAAAAATATATCTTATTGACGAATTAAATGGTGTTTGTCCCATCAAAATCGACCAATTGGTTCTCCAGAATCCAGATCTCTGGAGCAGAATCTCCCCCCACCCAAGTCAACGTAATTATGGCCGCCAGCAGAGACTGGGGTTAAGCGAATTAAAAACGCACTATCATGCATCATCACAACGCTCTCATAATTGTGTATTACAGTACTCGTACCATGCAAACACAAGTTTTACCGTACAAATGACATTATTTAATGATTCCAATACCATTTTGTGTTTTTTTATTCTACAAGAAATGATGATTAACGATAACACTACTATCAAGGCGATTTAAGGCATGCTAAATTGGATGTGGCTCAATGAAGTCAATATCGCCCAGCAATGCTAACATTCCTAGATAAATTGGAGGACAAAGCCAACGATTCTCAAGACAAGTGTTGAATTAAATACTTGTCTGAAGACCGTCTTAAGATGGCTACTTATACCAGCCACACTTATCACTTCAAAATAAAGCCTCGCTAGCCGTTTTCACGAAGGGTTTATTTACCGGCTGATTAGAGCGTTTGGGGAGATTGGGGCGTTTGGTTAAAATGGAGAGGGGTGGGGTTGGAATTTTGGAATAGTGAAATTTTAGAATTTTTGGCCTAACACCGTGTCATGCGGCCATAGCAGAAACATTGGTCCCAAAACCCTCATTTCAACCAAACGCCCCAATCGCCCCAAACGCCCCAAACGCCCCAAACGCCCCAAACGTCCAAACGCCCCAAACGCCCCAAACGCCCCAATCACCTGGTAACAAAATCCTTCGTGAAAACGGCTACTGTATCGTAAGGCCACTCTAACTTGTTGGACGCCACCACCGGCTCGAAGCGAATTTGCCTAACACCGCCGAAAGTGGCTTCGTCTCGCCACAAACATCCAGCAGAAGACCGCACGCGGCGCTCGCCTCGCCTGTCGGCTTTCATAGCGCTGGAGGCATCCGAAGCCGACCGGCCGCGCCGGCGTGTCGCAACGCAATGATGTTTTCCCCGTTCGATGCTATCTGCAGCTTCCAAGGCTGCGGTGGAGGGACGCAGCGACGCTGACGTGCCAGTTCCCGGTACAGTACCGCGCCAACGTCAGCTCTCATTTTCGGCCGAATTGTCTGCAGGAAAATAGCTGACTCGCTTTGTTACCAGCGAGCGCCCCGAGCCGCGTTCAACCCGGCTTTCCTGATAGCCACTCGACCCTGTTATCGTGATGGCCCTCTCTGTGGCCCTCCTGATCAGCGCCGGCGCTCTCCAGCCAACTGTCTCCTGATCAGGGTCCCGGCTGGACGGCCAATCAGCTCGAACAAAAACCTCCAGCCCTCTCAGCGCTCGCTGAGCTGTCTGTCCGTCCGCGGCGGCGCCGGGTTCGACGCACGCCATCCGCGAATCGACTGCGCCGCTATCGTCCAAAGCGCGCCGCTCGCGCCACTATCGCCGCCGCACGGGACAGGCAGATCTGCTGCGCCGTTATCGTCGCACGTGCGCCACTCCCCGCCGTGTATCGGGAGCCGTTTCCGACGCAGTTGGTCCGGTCCTGCGTGGCGCAGATAGGAGCGTCCGGAGCGGCCCGAGGAGCGACCGGAGTAGCACAAGGAGCGACCGGAGCGGCACGAGGAGCGACCGGAGCGGCACGAGGAGCTGCGCCAGGACAAACCGACCGCCAACCGGACCTCAGCCACTGCTGCCGGGACGGCTTCCCGGAACAGACGGCAGCAGCGACGTCATGGCAACACGTGGTTTAGAACCGCGTCTGTTGTGCGACGTTTTTTATCTGACTTCGGTGATGTGTATTAAGCTTGTTGGAGTCGCTTTTGGTGAAATCATAAAGGATGAAATGTAAGAAGCCCCTTGCATTGGTCAGGGATGGTGAGACGATTATCCAAAGTCCCAGCTTAAGCCCGTTAGCTAATGTTGAGTTTTAAAATGTGTGATGAAGAGACATAGTATTCTGCCTACCGCATATCCCATACACATTGTAGATCCGTATTCAATTATACCTACACTCTCTTGAAGAATGAGTTGTGCGCTGTGAAAGTGGTAAGGTAGCTAACTCAGTAATAGGCGACTGTGTAAGTAGCGTAGCATTATGTAATACGATGCAATGTAATAACCAACAGTGGCGACACGAAATGTCTTCGATGCTATTCCTGCCAATGCTGCCACTGCCAACTTGGAGCTGACGAAGACAGCACACAGGCAGCCACGGAACGTTCACCGATTCTGAAGCCACGAACTGCCGCTCACGAGTGGATGCCTCGAATAGCCGAACCGAGGATCATCAGCAATTATACATTTCCTGGGCTGGAAAACAGCCCGCTGCACGGGGGACAAAGCGTGACGCTGATTGGCTGCCTCACGGACGGAGACGAGGAAAACGCCGGGATAAAGGAGCCGGTGCGCATTCCGAGCTTGCTTTCACCGAGCCAGATGTTGACTTACCCTGTGTTGACTGCACCAACAGAGGGCCGGCGTTGTCTGTCGGTGCGTCACTCAGACGTGATTGGTTGTCTGATGTATGACGTCACAACCTACCTGGTGCCGGCCGTGGAAGTTTCTGGTTCTGTGATGCATCGGTACTCACCTGGAAAAACAAGAACATTATTCATTACTTATGTGTCTGATTTCGCAGTCATAGTCAAGTGCACATAATACATCGGTTTTCCTTGTGTGTTGTGAAGGTTGACAATATTTGCTGCGCCATCATTTATGGAGCGTATGTACACTCCAGGAAAACATTTGGTAATCACTGACTGATGATTAGCAATAACGATCTAACCTGTAGTAACTGTTACCATGAACACGGGGAAGTTGAAGATGTTGGCGGGTAGGTGCTAATTTGACTCGATTTGTTACAGGCAACCGCATGCAACCACACAGATTTAATCACCACGTTCGTTAACATTAGAGGGTAAATTATACATCTCCTTCTCATTTGTAAATCCATGTCGTATCACGCCAAACATGGACCGTGGTTCGTTCATGTTCCTCTCGCTTCTCAGCGTCATACACCCTGGCCTTCTCAGGTCAGACAGAGCCGCAATTGACCTGCTGTTGCCTCGCACTGTTCGGTGTCCGCTGTTCCCTCTCGGCTGCTGTTCGGTGACCCGTCGCGGCGACTTGTGGTTATCGCTCTCACCACTCCTCCACGACCGCGTCCGAACCCGAGCCACTGGCCAGGTTATCACCACTAAACCAGCCGCTTTACGACTCTGTTCGTGTACCGGCTGAAACATTAGGCGGTGGCGACCTCATAACCGCGTTCATCACCGGCGACATGAGCCGACACCACGCCAGCGGCGCGACTATCTCCGAACGGTCTACACGGAGCTGGACCAGCTGCCCTCAGCCCGGACCAGCTGGACCAGCCCGGACCCCCGCTGTCTGGTCCGCCGGCACGACTATCTCCGAACGGTCTACACGGAGCCCGGACCAGCTTCCCTCAGCCCGGACCCCCGCTGTCTGGTCCGCCGGCGCGACCATCCACCGACACGGTTCTAACATGGTACCGGACCACTGCCCTCAGCCCGGACCAGCTGGACAGCCCGGCCCAGCCGGACCAGCCCGGACCAGCCCGGACCAGCCCGGACCAGCCCGGACCAGCCCGGACCAGCCCGGACCAGCTGGACCAGCCCGGACCAGCCCGGACCCCCGCTGTCTGGTCCGCGTCTCAGTCGTCCTGACGCCAAGCAGCTCCGTTATGTTGAATATATGGCAGACAGGTATACCGGGACCGTCTTGTTGACCTGCATACCTACACACGGTCGAATATATCTACGACGTCATGATTGCAATAAACTGTCGAGTGGTGTCTCTTGGAAAGGAGGGTGTGACATCACGTTCCTTCAAGCATTATTGCAGGAACATGTTGATGCCGTAAGGGATGTTTTGGTCTTTAAATGATTCACATAATACAACTAAAGTTTAAATAACTCGTACAATTTTATTTCACTTCGAGAACAGCATGTTCCAGAACAAAGTCCGGGGAAAACTTGCAGTGCAGGCAGGTGGATGACACTTTGTACGCCTTGTTCCTCAGCAGTGAAGTTGCCATGTAACACTCCCGGATCTTTAGCGGCGAGAATAGAGAAACAATGACGAAATCGAGCGGTGAAAATAAATGATGACGCTCACTGCAAGGCATAAAAGCATAAGCATCGCGACTCTTCACTTCTTCAGGATTGACGTAACAAAGACGCCACAGTTGACGCGAGCCTTTTAAGCAGCTGTCAGTTATACAGTAACTGGCACTACAGTGCCGTGCAGACACATTTACCTCAAATAATATTTTAAATTTCTCTAAAAATGATCAATTAACTTACGACAAGCGTCGAGACAAAAATACGCTTGCTTGATGCAGCAAATGTCACTGAATAACGGTCATTATGAAGTGTTACTGAGATCCTAATATAAATACAAGTTTCTAAATCTGGATCCAAGGATACCGCGCATTGAGAACATTCATGAGATGCTTTTATTGCGCCCATAAAAGTGGCGAGGCATGCTTCATGGCATTCATGTATGCATGTATTTTAGCATATGCATATTAATCACTATGTTGAAGAACTATAGCATTCGTTGATGAATGCTACAAACTTTGGCTGAGCATTGGAACAACGAAAATAAACAAACTAATCTCTAAGCGAGCGCAAGTTTCTCATACATGTACCACTCTATACCTATTTAGCTTGCAAGATTTTTCGTTAACTAACAATAACCAATTAAACCGGTGTACAAACTTCCGTAACAGAGAGCTTAAAAAACACCTATTATATGAGGTCACATCGCGGGAAAATCTTACGCGCCGGATGTCCTACCCACACACACACTCATGTCCTTCGCCTCTAGGGGCCTAGAGGCCTAGCCACCCCACTGTGACCCGGCAAACCCGACAAATAACTGCACGCACAGGCAAACCAGACCGGAATCGGCCGGCCTTGCATCGCCCATAAACGGTGATTATCTCCGGCTCTCAATCGTAGCCGAGGGGCGGACCAGAGGCGGCTGGCGTCCAGAGGTGGTCACACCTGCAGCCGGGACCGCGGGACCGCGGGTTAGACGACCGGGAGGCGACCTGGGAACCGACACTGGCTGGTCCCAGCAGTGCCGCAGGACCGTGGGTCCTGACATTTGTGACTGCATAAGATTCTCCAAGACGAGAAGAGCACAAATCTGTAAATATTTGTTTTTTCATAGTTTTTGTTTTTGGGTTTCTCTCAAGGCGAAAATAAAGTTGCAATGCCTCCCCCCACACTTTTCGTGATGTTCCTACCTCCCTGACTAGGGGCTACGGGTGTGTCTAGCAGGTCGTAACCCCTAACAAAAAAATGCAGACCATCCTTTAATATGCACCTTGATGCTCCATCTCACAGAAGCGGCCTGCACTTCAAGTGACCTGCAATATGGCACACTTCCAATGTTCGACAGCCTGATCCAAGCTGCAACGTTTGCCTGAAATAATTGTACATACCTTTACCCCGCAAGAAATGTGACCTATTTACATATTTACATGGGGCAAACATGTTTGCCATTTAACAGCTTAGAGGCGAGAGTCGGACCAGGGCGAACAAGAAGCATAACTCACAAATTATACCATGTTGTAGCGTAACATATGGTACGATACTTTTCTTTTTACATAAAACGCGCGATTTATTTGTCTGAAGCGGCCATCATTGTCTAGAAATGCGCCCCAACCAGCGGAAAGAGCGGCAGTAATGGCCGCGCCCATAAACGCAGTCGTAAACAACAGGCTGTGACGTCACAACACTATATAGGCTTGATTGTAGATCTAAAAAGCCCCCTCTCTTTTACGGCTTTCATCTCGGAATAGGCGCCTCGTACATTATGCATGCCTACCTGGAAATCTAAAATGTATCTTGAAAACACATTGAGCAGTATCGCCTCGTAAACGAGAAAGATCTTTACTTGACCCATCCATAACTGTTCCAAAGTGGAGATCACTGCAGTAGTCATGAATTCCAGTTGGGGTATATGTCATGAATCGCAGGCGCATCACCTTTCTTCAGAACTCACCGCATCGATAGCTGGAAGTCAGAGTCAGCTAGATCGATAGCAGCAGAGCACCAGAACTCGATATACGACTCCACCTGGCCTCATATGCGCACAGCACCAGTCTCCCAAGGTTTCCAGGTAAGTCTCGGGGCCCCTCACAGCCCGCTGTCAGTTCCCTTGGTTTATGGAATGGCACCGCCTCGGTGGCAGGCTCGAATGGGCCTTCTATTAGCATACAGATTACCCCAACTGCCCATGCAAAAGCGCATTCCAGTGCGCGGCGGGTGATGCCGCGATACCTTGTAATTAACCACCTCTGGACACATTTAATTTAGCCGCCGTGTTTTAGGAGCTGAAGCGTCTGTAAGATACCGACGATGAGAAGCGACCTCCAGGTAATGAATGCCGAATAAGGAACAGGCAACATGTGCCAGCAGGGAGAGTAATATTTCATATTATTTTAACCATGCGGGCATTTCTCAACGTCACCCCGATTTCACGCTGAGCTTTGCTCGATGCACGTTCTCGAATTACATGATGAATAATGCAGCATGCTCCTTCTCCTCATCTGCATTTTCTGTTCTTGTCACTTCTTGACTTTATATACGTTTCCTTCCCCTCCGCATAACTATCCCGCCACATATATCTCCATATCTCCGATTACATAACCAATTCCTGTCTCCTCTCATCTTCCCTCTCACCATTCTTTCTTCTATCACATCCCCTTTTCCCCACCCTCTCTCCCCTCTGCCGCTCATCGCCTTTTCCCCTTACCCATCCCATTAGGTCTCAATAAAACACAGCGATCCGGAGGAGGAGACTGCCGGCGGCTCTGCCTGCCGCGCCGGATGTCTGCATAATGAGCTGCCGGAGCGATGTGTCGGTGCTGGCCGCGTGCAGCAGCCGCGTGTGCAGCGCCACTGCAGGAGCTGCAGCAGCACCCCCACCCCCTGCCTCGCCCCCATCCGCGCCGCGGAGGCCGGGCGACCGGCCGCCATTTTGCCTCCCCGGTGATCTCTGCGGCTCGGCCGCGGCCGTCCTTCAGGAGACGGCCGGCGGCGGCAGCGGCTGCCATGGTCGCTTGCCGACCGAACATGGCCCCCGAGATAAATAAATGAATACAGGCTACAGCCCAGGTGTCGGCATAAGTGCATATCGCAGTAATAAACCAGGCGACTGTCATATCTCATAACGGGCGCTCCCGGCTCGGCGGCAGCGCGCAGCTCGCGGTGTCAGATCTGCTAGCTGGGTAGATATGCGTCAGAAGTCGTGTCCTGAACGGCCTACACAGGTCTACAGGTAGACTTCTGAACCACGAAACACACAGTTACATGGGCCAGACGGGATCGAGTTATTGAGAGGGGTGTGTCAAGATGCTTTGAGTTGGCCATGTTACTCTGGAAACGTGGTCAAAATTGTATATTGGTATTGCAACAGGTTGGACTTGGTTATAATAGAGCGGTCGTAAGGCGCCGTGCATTGGGGAGAACTCTCGTTTTGTGTCCTTGGTTGCCATGGCTCAATCCCGTCAGACAAAGAAACGCATTTTTGCGAACGCATTTATTAATGATATCTTAAACAATGTAATTGAAGATATCTCTCTCAAATGCACGGAATGAATTGTAACATTCTACAACAAGTCAACATATAATGCGCATTGAACAGCACAGGGCCGCTTAAGGAATATTTTCCTAATATGTGTGGTTATGGGTTGCCCAAGAGCTAAGCTACAGGTTCATTGACAACGATAAATCCACATCTAAAATGCTTAAGCTGGCAAAAATGTAATGGAATTTAAGGCGATCGAGAACTGAGTTGTATTGCTTTGATTTAAACTGCAATCAACATAAAACACATCATGCTAGGCAACGTAACATATTAAATATACAAGAAATAAACCACTCGCAACAACGCTAAAACATCCAAGAGAAGATACAATGTAGCATGGAAGCGCAGCCCAAGCTTTCTGACAGGTGCTCTCAGATTTAATGGATGACATCAGGATTAAGACAAGTATTGAATATAAATTATAGCTTATTGCGACGGTATGCTTTACAGCAAGCTTCGATGGCCAACATTAGGTGTAAGGTGTCCTTAAGCCATCGCAACTCAATACGGTCTATATTCAATCGGAGCATACCTACCTACATGTTATTTCGCAAGCCTGATGCATATCTTTAAACGTTAAGTCACTAAGCAGTTACCAGCCAGCTGATATGTTACTCATTTCGCCCAGTTGATACATATCATCGACCATTTGGTGTCATATTTTTCACCCCAGCTTGTTCACTGCTGTGTGACCAGAGTCAATTTATCAACTCAGTGAGGGTAGTCAGCACATCACATGGCCTATATGCAATGCATGTTAAGTCGTTAACCTGATGGATTGCCTAAAACGTTGAGTCGCCAAGCAGCTTTTAGCTAGTTGATAAATCGCTCATTGTTGTTAAAGGGAAATAATCATAGACGTAGGAGCCGTGGGCAGGGGGGCAACTGCCCCCCCCCCCAACATTTTCGATTTGAAAAAAACATTTACGCCTGTGGCCGTTGCATGTTAAAGAATCGACTTAAAATGCATTTTGCCCCCCCCCAACTTCAAATGAGTTCCTAGCCCCTAGAGATAATCACCGTTTATTTGTGTTAGCAACAATTGCTTAGGCCTTCGTTATGGTATGACAATGATTTAATTTAAATTCAAAAATCAAATAAAATTATTTCCCTTATTAATAAAATTATTTCCCTTATTCATTGTTGTCAGTTTTTTATAAATTAAAAACAAGTTCATATACTTCTTACGGAACTCATGAGCAGTGCTTTCCTTTCACTATTCGAAGCGCGCCATATCGGCATGGCGCCGGTGTTTCAAATTTATTCGACGCTGGGCAATGTCCCTGAAACGTTAAAAAAAGGATCGCTGCCACGAAATAACAAATGTGAAGAATATTGTTGACATCAGTGAAGTCTATTTTCAGAGTGAAGTCCATTTTCTATGTCTATTTTAGTGAAGTCTATCAGCGAAGAATATTTATATTAATGTTCCTAATTCCTATGTGTAAACGAATGGTAGACGTGATATAAAATTCAGTATCCCGGTTAGAAACGTAATATTTTTAGCGAATGTGACAGGTATAATCGAATTAAATGCAAGCATAGATGGCAAAAGTATTTCAAGTACCATAAAATGCGCCAATACTTACCGATCCGCTGTTTTCAGCGTGGAGCGCTTGAGCGTTTCAAAATTGAAATAACTTTGGCTAGGAACAGTTTTAGGCAAAACGTGATGAATTTACAATATTTGTTGGCATCGTCTGTAGATTTCAAGTGGTAACTCTATTCTCTTGTGGAAAATGGTAATTATTTCCCTTTTGTTGTTATTGGGGTTTTTGGGGGGCGCAAAAGCTCATAGAGGCTATCAAGCGCCCAATTATTTCCCTTTAAGTTGGTGCTATTGGTTCCAAAATCAGCGTCCCGCTGGGTTGGCCGGCACAGCAGTTAAAGGGAATATACCGCCTTGGGAAAAGTACGTGGAATGATGAAGATGAGTGCCCAGATGAGTGATGATGATGATGATTGGGGCTTAAAGGGACACTGCCTCTTCCGGATGATATCGCAATAAAGGCTTAAACCAAGACCTAGGAGGAACCCACTTTATGATTTTTTAATTGCCATTAAACTCTTATCCAAAAGCGCAAATAACAAAAAACAATCATTAATTTCATTACTTTTAAAGAATCTAAAAACTGTTTACGTTTTATGACACACCACTATACGTACATGGAAGCGTTTGCTCAAGTTAACTGTAATCACAGAAAAGGATATCAATTGAACTGACCAAACCGTCAGCTGAACGCTATTGCAATTGGATGGAAAGCCGATGCGCTTGATACATTGTGGTTCCTGTTAACTGAATCTTACCGCATCTGCGCATTTGAGTCGTTGCCAATGGAAAAGTGAACCGACTCTTTCCATTTTGGTATCTCCGGAATCAGAGGAACCAATCATAAAGAAAACCTCGGTCGGAAAAAACTTCACTCAATGCTGATAAATCAAATATCCCTTCGTAAAAGTTAAAAAAAACTTTCTTTGCATTAACTTTCCTTCTTTCATTAACTTTCCTTCATTGCGGGCTGGATCATTTTGGTGAAGTAGGTGGTGCGGACCTCGTCACCTCAATTGGCTGGAGAAAACTGAACTTTGGAACGGCGATATTGGGCGACTGGGCGCGAATTAAAAAAAAAAAAAAAAAAAAAAAAAAAAAACGGACTTCATGGTGCTTATAAAATTCGGCTGTTCTTTAACATATCAAATTTTACTTTGAGTGGACAGTGTCCCTTTAAGGGCGCCGCAACAAAATGGTTATATGGCGCCCATTGCCCAGATGAGTGGCTCTCATCCCTATCATTCCAGTACTTTTTCCAATGCGGTATATTCCCTTCAACTGCTGTGCCGTGCAATCCAGTGGGACGCTTATTTTGGAACCAATAGTACATATCCTCGCCAAATTTGTGTAATATTTGACGCCGCAGATCCTGTTGACCGGCGTTACCAGCAGAGATAGCCAATCGTCAATGGTATAGTTGGCTGCAGTGTCTCAAAAGCTGTACATATATGATCGATAGTCAATGTCATGTTACATGCTTCCACGCTCCACAAGCTGCTGATACTTTTTATCTGAATTGTCTGGCTTCTATATGTCAGGCTTATGAAGTAAGCATTGGCAAAACAAAGTATTAATTTATCTTGATAATCAACATTTATGTGCATGCCAACTTGAAGCCGTAACTTCGTCACTTATGCAAGAAGGCAAGAACAATGGTGTCTGATTTCCCTGAACAAAGGGCGGCGGCAAGTCAAAACACATATGAACTAAGCGAGGAAAATACGTGCAGTGACATTTTTCATCCTTGGATATTTACTTTTCTAAAAATGACGCAAGAGTAATTCTAACGAAGGAGTAATGCACAATAAACATTTTATTTTATTGTAATGCCATTCGTTTGCACGTGTGACGCTACCTTAACTTGCTCAGTGGAACTGCCTAGCACCATGTAACTAAGTTCAAATAACCCATGTTGGTGTAATATGGTGATAACAAAATAGTGGTGTCAATATTCATATGGGGTCGCAACAATACGGTTTTAGAAAGACTTGAGATAATTTTATTTTATACCTATTAATGTTTTGGTATTGCGAGCGAGCGCGAAGCGCTCGCTCTTCTTTCCGTGGTATATGAGAAAATATGATTATGAGCGGCCCAACCCGAGCCGACCCGACGCTTTTGAGAAGCCCATATCTTTGCAACCGCACGTCCGATTGACAAGCGAGCGTATTTGCTGAGTAGCCCCATCCAACCTACCCTGTTTGATACCAGTGCTGACTCATGTGAGTGACTACCACTGCGCGTGGCGCGTGTCATGTGAGGGGTGTTGAAAGGTACTTTGTCGCAAAAAAGTATGCAACGGTTGGGCTGATTGTCTTCAAATTCGGTGTGTGGTCAGCCACCGCTTTTTCACTAGTCAGGGAGGGGATGCCTCTGCACGTGCGCACGTGCACACCCTATTATATATCTCAGGAACGGCTGAAACGATTGTCTTCCAATGTGCTGTGTGATTAGGGACTCCTCAGTCGCCGCTTTTCCTCAAGTCCGGGTACAGTGTCTCTGCACGTGCGCACGTGCACTCCCCTATGATACACCTATCTCAGAAAGCTGAACCTACTATGATCGAATTTAGTGCGTGGTTGGGGACATTTCAGCCGCCGCCTTTCCACAAGTCAGGGGTGGGTGCTTCTGCACGTGCGCAAGTGCACACGCTTTTCGGATCTCAGAAACTACTTGCCTGATCGAGTTGAAAATCACCATACATTTTCTTCGCGCTGGTTCGTTTATCGCCAACTACGGCGCCCTACTGGTATATAATAAGGTTGTCGTAAGGCGCGGTGCATTGAAGAGAACGCTCGTCTTGTTGTCTTGGTTACCATGTCTCAAACCCGTCAGACAAAAACACATTTTTGCGTACGCATTGTATAAAGAATATCATAAAGATTTCAACTGAAGTCACGCCGTGTACCTGATTAGAGGTAAACCTTGAGGGTCTGGTTTGTTTTAATCGACTATAGACATGCTATTGCATTTAGCAACAGTTCCCTTTTCATCTAACAATATATATAATAAATATGCTATTATTTTCGTTTTGTTTCAGTTAGTTTTTCGAAAGCGCTTACTTTGTAATATCCGTGATAAGAAAATATTTGTTTGTATTCAAGTCGCAAGAAGTGTCTGGATACATTGTGTCATATCATTGGGAAGCTTGAATGTTTTCTCTATCGCTCAGTAATGACGTCATCACGCTAAATTTATTTTTATTTTTTCAAATTACGAGACGTTTTCGAGATAAGGAATATTCATCATTTTAAGTAGTATATACTTCATATTTTTCACTCAACCGACGAATACTTGTCAATTTTCGGAGAGGTATGAATTTGATGCAAGTTTTTCATATAAAATTATGTCTTGTTTTACCTTCTGTATGCGTTTGGTTCAAGTTTGTACGGATATGATAAGATCCACAGTCTAATTTTAAGCAGCAGTCGACAATTGCTGCCTCCACCGAGAACTCGGCATATTCGTGCAAAGTACTATACCCTGATTCATTGCTTTGCAAAGTCTGTAAGTACCACACTTTTCAGTTTATTGTCATCCTACGTCTGAAACTCGTTAGTTCCATATACCATTTTCATTGGTTATTCGTGTTCATTATAGAAAGAGCCCCCCTTTGGATCCCCTTTGGCGGATCCAAAGGGGGGCCCCTGATGCCCCCCTTTGGATCCGCCAGTGACACACTGGCGGATCCAAAGGGGGGCATCAGGGGCAAATGCCTCCCCCAAACCGCCTGAAATCGGCGCAAATTTA
Organism: Semibalanus balanoides; assembly: GCA_014673585.1. NCBI lineage: Eukaryota > Metazoa > Arthropoda > Thecostraca > Balanomorpha > Balanidae > Semibalanus > Semibalanus balanoides. The sequence continues at coordinate 181,748 of VOPJ01010243.1, forward strand.
CACATTTCCTGATGCAAAAGGACATCTACGCAACTTTTACTAGGCAAAGTTTATTTTAAAACATCTAGCAATGCATAAGGAAGCGAAATCCAATAAGTTCTTTAATTTTGATGAATTTTTTCGGATTGATGTCCCCCCTCCTATGGCGCCAAAAACTAAATCCTAGATCCGCCAATGAAGTGACATTCAATGCTTCGGTTTATAACATTAGGAGTTGGACACTTCATGAAATTTGGACGCCAAAAGACTGCATTTATTTCTCAAACTAAAAATTCCGGTTATCTTTACGGCAGTCGACAGTTTATTTTTTACTGCCGATGTCATACATTTGCTGCGGCGTTTCCTAAAACCCTAGAACTTAATTCCGTCCATTTTATCCAGGAGCACTTTTACCATTTCACCAACAATGGTGTGACATTTTCCGTTCCATCTCTACATCAGCTATAGCCTGAGTTAACCTACATCGGAACAACATGCATCACTCAGTACAGCTGAAATGAAGCCATTTAAATGCAACTGCTCCAAGTGAGACACATCGTCGGCTCACAGACAAGTGGAACGGCGGCTAACAAGAGAAGCCTGACATTCCTACGGATAGTCGCCCATGTATCCAACTAGCCTTCTCTGTAGGTACGCAAATGCCACACGTACGAAAAACCACATACCTTCGTAATACACTGGATGCCCAACGCTCCGCCTACCACGCTTTCACTGCCCCAGACCGCCGTACGACAGGTCCACAGGCCCAGGCATGGCGCACCGGGTGTACACGCGAGTCTATGACCCTCGGTAGAATTCCGATCTCATCCGATGGATCGTGAGGTGAACAACAGAATTTTGATCGCGCTCTTGTGTTCAACATGCGCCAACAAAGAACGCACGCAGATGAGTGCTCGCGATCAAAGACGGGCGTGAAATCGAAACAGTTCTCCACCGCTACCGACCCTGCTATTTAAGCGTGTTGACAGTGCGTCTCGTCTGGTCGTTTTGTCTGCGTCTGCCCGAGCGGCGGCGGTGGTGGCGGTGACCGTCCGTTAATTATTCCTCCCGGCCGATCGTCGGACGGTCGGACGCGGTGCATTCCTCCGGTAACGAGCGGATTCCTCCGTGACCGAGGTCAGGGGTCGCGACGCACGTGACGGCGCCGCTCGACCGATGGCAGACGTCGGATTGTCCCTGTCGAGAGGGCCCCGCCTCCCCAGCTCATCCCGCCTCCCATCCTCATCCCGAAGAGAGCTCCCACCGCCTCATGATGCAACTTTGGAGACGAGGAGACAAGAGCTGGTAGATTCTAACCAAAAGGCACGGTGGCGGCGAAGGCAGCGGCGACGGCGGGCGCGGACAAAGGGAGCGCATATGCCGCGCCACGCCACCTTCGTCGCATCCCGGCGCAGCCTCCATCAGCGAGCATCGTTACCAGTGCTCGTCGACGCGTGATTTATCTAATAATCTGATTCGTCTGATGGTTCTGTAATGGCGGGGAAATGAGAAGGAGGAGTCCCCGTCGCGCCGCCGGCCCGTTCACGCAGCTCGGCCGGCCGGCGCCCATCCCAGTGATAGATAGCGAGGAGGTGCGCCTCGGGGGCCGATATCAGACCATCGGACGAGCCATGACCACCCGAGGCGACGTCAGAGGGCGGCTGGGTCAGTGCCGAGAGGTGCCCGAGGGGCCGTTAGGCATAGGCTTCTGGTGTCAGGAGGACCCATGGCGAGAGTTGGTTAGATACGGATATAGCTGTCTGGCGTATGTGTGGAGAGTTGTGGAGAGAACAATTAGGGAACAAGGGAAACGGAGTTTGGTCCCGTTATTGAAGAGTTAGCCTAAAGAAGAGCGGCCGTGGACGATATTCATTGGGTTCGTTTAGCTCCGATCGTGAGCAAGTGATTTGAGTACTAGTCAAGAGTCAAGACCCTCAGTCATCCTCAAATTATAAGTGGAGTTTCCAATTCAACGGGGTACAATTTCACAGGACACTTTTTGATATGTATGCAAGTTGCAATACTGATTATACGTCAAAGCAATGCACAACAGATATTGCTTAAATTCGAGTCCTGCAGGTATCCGCCATTCCAGCCAGCGACGTCACCACAATATTAAAATGGGTAGGGGCAAATCCAAGCGCACGTGTACGTGTATGTATGCGATGGCAGAAAATTACTAGGGAAAATGTTCCTTGTGTGCCCAGTGGTGGCGGCGCCCAGGATTCCAACTCATTTACCCGTGCATATCGGATATGTGGACTGGCGACTGCAACCAACTGTAAGGTGCTAGTTTCTTCTAATAAAGTGGTATACTGTTCCGGATAGCATAAATTACTTCCGTTGAACAATCTACCTTCTTTCACGAAAATGCAAGATAGTGGCATCTGGAGACTGCAGCGTGGTGTTAGATGCATCAAAGAAGTGGTAGACTGTGCCGCGCGTCACATCAAAAATGCGGTACAGCCTACCTATTAATCATAAAATAGAAAATAGGAAAACTGTCCTGCGGCAACCGTCCACCTGATCAGACGTTGTCAGCTAGGTACTGAATTATCAGGGCCGTGATGGCGTGTTCCTGGACATCGCTGTACTCGTGACGGCTTACAGCGCTCCCTTAACTGCCTCTTTCTTATGGCCCTTCAACTATTATGATCCAAAAGCTGGACCCACCGAAAGGTTAAGATATTGTCTCACAAAATTTCGTCTGAAAAGCTCAAACCATGTCCTTATAGAGACTCCTAACAAAGTTTACTCGGTAATTAGACGGATAGGAAGCATAAAGCAATAACATACACTCAGCGCCACAGAGGAATGAGGGTTAACCAGTAAGACTCCTTAATCGGCGAAGGACGAGCGAGCCCGTAGAAACCCGACAGCAAGGAAATTGGTGTACTAATAGTTTGACTTGCGAGATGTTGCCAGTAGTGTGGTCTCAAAGTTTCAGCTTAATCGGTCCAGCCGTTTCTTAGCTATATCAGGATAATGTTTGTAGACGCCCTTGACGCGACAAGTGCCACGCCACTGGCGGATCCAGGTGAGGGGGTATCGGGGGGCAAATCTTCCCTCCTCAAACCGCCCGAAATCGGCTCAAATTTACATATTTCCTCATGTAGAAGGACATCTACGCAACTTTTACAAATACAAGTTTATTTTAAACGTCTAGCAATGCACAAGGGAGAGAAATCCGATTAGTTTTTTGGAAAATTTTGAATTTTTTGTGGTGATACCCCCACCAAAGCCGTCACAAACCGCAGTTATAGATCCGCCAGTGTGCCACGCGCTATGCTGACACGTGTTTAGGAATCGCAGCAAAGTTAAGGAGCAGGCTGTTACTTAGGGAGACCTAAGTCAGTCAAAAATATAGATATTGCTTTTAAATTTTGAAGGGGCATCGGTCATGCTTTGTTCTCGAATATATTTGCCATTTGTTTACTATATTTGACCATTTTGATTTTTTATCCATTTTTCTCCGACAAATATTTTTTGTCATCACAAATTTACCATTTGCATTTTTATTTTAACTGGCAGATATATTGGAGAACAAAGCATGGACAATGCCCCTACACAATTTCAGATAATTGATTGAATAGGGCTACCAGATGGCGAACACCGCTTGTCAATCGGACGCGGGATTCCAAAGAATTAGCTCCTAAAAAGCGGTATGTTTGGTTGTGTCAGGTCAGGCCGGGTCGGGTCGGCCACTTATATGTGAGAAAAATGATGTATTCAGTAAGGACTCGCGAGTGCTTTGCGCTCGCTCGTAACAACATCAGCAGCGCTAATGAAGGTAGGGAAGATATAGATTGCAAGCATATCAAAATATATATTTTACACTGCAGACAGCTGATTAGCATAGCTGCAGCAGTGCTAACGAATGTAAGGAAGATAAATATAAATAATGGCACAATTCCAATGAATAATAATTAACAGATTGCAAACAAAGGTCTTAATTAACGGCAAGGGATGTTGTAACCCAGATAAAGCTATCGAGAAAGCAGCCCAGGTTTCATTATATCCTGCCGTCACTCGCCACTGTTGTGTTCTAGTTTCTCCCGTTCTCTGTAGCCCAGGACGGTAACGACATGTCCGCCTAATGTTGCCCATTTCAGAACGAGATCGCCATTTGTGTCAGCGATGATCGATGCTGCCCGCCCCGCGCGTGTGATGATGGGCGGCAGACGTCGCGCCGAGCCAGGTCAGGTCAGTGGATCACGATCGGCGACGTTCCGAACCGCAGAGGTCAGCACCAGAGGTCACCGATATCGAGGTCGTCGGAACCAGAGTCGTCCCCGCCCCGTCAGCTCCGGAAGGTACCGCCCGTCCGCTCAGCATTCCATACGAATGAGACCACAGGCACGCAGGCAGCATACAGCATATGAGATGAATCAGAAGAGTCGTAATTAACTGCTGAAGGCCGGCTGCACCAAGGATGGCTGATCTTAGCCGGGCTTATATAAAATATGTTTCCGCCCGGGCTCGAACCGGGGACCTTCCGCGTGTGAGGCGGACGTGATAACCACTACACTACGGAAACGTTATAAATGGTTCTCCGCGTCCATCCAAGCCACGATAGTCGCAAAAGATGGTTCATCTTAGCCGGGCTAGGCAAAACGTGTTTCCGCCCGGGCTCGAACCGGGGACCTTCCGCGTGTGAGGCGGACGTGATAACCACTACACTACGGAAACGCTGTATGCGAGTCCCCGCTTCCATCCAAGAGAAGATAGTTAAACATTTTATGACCAGTCTATACACTACCGTTCAATTATTAATATAGTATTTATAACGACTTCGTAGTCGCAGCACTGAGTTGCCACTTTAATCTTGTCTACAAAGAAAGAACAGTGTGCAAAGGCGTAGGACCCGGGGGCAGGGGGAGGGGGCAACTGCCCCCCACACTATTTTTTAGTGGGGGTTGCCCCCCCCCCAATTTTTGAGTCTCAATACCTGGTCCAAAATCATGAGGCATGCCCATGACCGCCTGGGGGAGGTCGGATCCAACCCATCTTTCGTTTTTTTCCTAAATAGCTTCCGAAGCGTTTCAGATATCGACGTGAAGCTTGATATACCTTCGCGTACATCAATTTCACGTCATCTATGAGAAGTTGGCAGTTGTGTCGAAACAAATTTGAGATAAACTGATTTTGGTGACGTCCCTACATGACATTTTTGGTCGAAAATACCTAAAATAATGCAAAATCAACAAAAGTCGAGTTTTGAAGGAAATAACACATAAAATGACGAGTTCTACGAAATAGCTATCTAGGATTTAAAAAATCACGATTTTGTCTTTAAAAATCGAGACTTTTAGAAAATTGACTATCAAATCAAAAATTTAACAACCATTGCCCCCCACCCCCCCACCCCACTTCAAATGAGTTCCTACGCCCCTAACATTAGGTATGACTCGATTGACAGAGAGCTGTAAGTAGATTCGGATGGAGTCAGTAGTAGGTCCGACTCGAGTAAGTCGTAAGTCTGACGCGAGTCATTGGTCCGACTCGACCTTCAGTTGACAGTGTTTTGCTCCGAGTCTCAGCAGCTGAGAGCTGCTGGAGCCCCGCTGAGGCCGTCTCGGTGGCCTTGGCTGCGCCTGGCAGCTGCCATAAATTTCCACAGCCGCGTCAGCGTGGAGCGAAGGGACCACTGAGCAGCGACGGAGCCGAAAAACGTCACACTCGTAAAATCGTGACGTCAATGTGTCTGAGTGACGTCTGTGTTAAAGCCGTTTGCAAGGATTTATTTATTTATACAGACCTCGGGTTTTAACTTTTATGTGTGATCGAAACATGGGGACGCCAAACAAAGGTTGGAGGTGCCGGGGTTTGAACCCGGGGCCTCTCACATGCGAAGCGAGCGCTCTACCACTGAGCTACACCCCCGTGATACGGTGATGGAACGTGAGCGTTTTTCATTCGATATGAGCCAGTGACGTACGCAGAGATTCACAAAGAACCAGGTAACTGCCCTGAGGGGCACCACCCGATCGACACGGGCGCCACCAATATTGGCGAAAATTGTGCAGGGGACTCTCCTTCCGCACGTGCTCGTCGTGCCTTTTGCATTGTGTAGGGAGCCGTCACTAGCCGGAGGGGAGCCGTCACTGGCCGGAGCGGGCGCCGTCACTAGCCGGAGGGGCACAGCCACTGGCCGGAGAGGGGCAGTCACTAGCCGGAGGGGCGCCGTCACTAGCCGGAGGGGCGCCGCCACTGGCCGGAGGGGCGCCTCACTGGTCGGAAGGGCGCCGTCACTGGCTGCAAGAGCGTCGTCACTGGCCGGAGGAGCGTCCTCACTGACCGGAGGGCGGAGACTGACACCCGACACTGGCCGGAGGGGCGCCGTCACTGGCCGGAGAGGGGCCGTCACTAGTCGGAAGGGCGCCGTCACTCGCCGGAGGGGCACCGTCACTCGCCGGAGGGGCGCCGCCACTGGCCGGAGAGGGCGCCTCACTGGTCGGAAGGGCGCCAGCTTTGCATGGGCGCCTCGAGTCTTAACCCGCCATTGGCTTGGGGGCGAAATACGCCCTCAGGGATTTTCACGATAGGTCAAAAACGAATAGCACTATCAACGCGAAATTTATGGTACCTTCTCCTACATCAATTTGACGTCTTCAGTGCACAAATTGAACAAAATCGTCGAAAAGTTTTCGAGATATATCAAATTTAGTGACGTCACTACACACAACTTTGAAGCAATATCAGCTTAACTCTAACAGGCTGTTCAAAGGCCATTCCTAAGCAAAATGCAATTTGAAAACATCAAAAATATCAAATGACAAGGGGTGGAAAATAGCAGTATCGGATTTTCGAAAATTTAGAATTTTTAACCCCAAAATTTCCAAAAACGATTTTTTTATCTGGGAAAATGCCCAAAAAATCAACATTTAGTAATATTTTCAAAAAAGGAAATATGTAAGAAAACGACATATGTAGGTACAATACCTAGATCAAATTTCAAGACAATATTAATATTTTTGAATTACTGATTGCTCCCGAAGTATGAGAACCTACCTCATGACTTCAATTTTTGAAAGTACGTTTTTTTACCAGATACAAAAAATGGCACCAGTGTATTTCTTGAGACAAAACTAGTTATGTAATAAGCATTTTGTATCGATATTTATCCATTTCAAATTTTGACCTGTTTTGACCTGATCTTGAACTGATTACGGGTCAGGTGTGCAAATGGCTGCTTCTATCGAATTATGCTACGTATCAGAATGAACCCATACAACATGTGTTCGCAATGATCTCTTGTCAATAGTGACCTTCTTTGACCTGATTAACCTCGACCTTTGCTTGCAATTTCACTTTTCGCCTTATACGGGAGATGTGGTGTATCATACATTTGAGAGCACCTCTGAGCAATGACAAGTAGTCTAATCTAAGGCTTTGGATTGGAAAGTATGGCCCGCAAGAACTCAAATATCCCACACTTTCACCCTTTGAACCTGACGTGTCTGACCTGATATGTGACCTTATTTATGACAATTTTGCGCAGGCTTATAAGATGCGTCTCATTGAGTGCTTTCGATTGCCGACCTTGCGCGTCTCGCTGCGGTTATTGGTTCAGGAAGATGAACGGGGGAGAAGGGGTGAATACGCCTCCCTCCTCAGCTAATGGCGTTCGGCTGAGACCCTAGCCAATGCCGGGTTAAGGATCAGGCCATGCCCTGAATGACTGTTACCTATAGGCACTCGGTACAACGCTAGTATGAGCCTACCATTACAAGCAAAATTGTGTGTATACATTTTACTAGCGGCAACATAATGCAATCGTGGCATAGCTACCGGCAAACCAATGCGAATAGTAGCATTAGGATTCGTGTACCTTGTTGATAGACCGTTCCCGTTCCCGTACCAGTGTCCATGCCCGTGGCCACGATCCGAAAGCGATCCCCTGGGATCACTGTGTCGAGACTTTGTGACACGGACATGCTGGACATTAAATCGGGCGCGTAGCTTCTCCAGAAAAGTTGGGGGGGCTGTGCTGATAAAAATCACGGTAAGTACCATCAAAGTCCACAAAATCCATATTTCTCCCCAGATTTGACCACTTCCTTGTCCGAATTGAGGGCTGAAGGCAAGTTGGGGGCTAAGGGCCCCCTCCCCAATGAATAGGAAACTACATACCTGCATTAAATACTGCCTGTGAGTAGGAATCGCGCGATCAAATAGGGGCGAAGATGTTTTAGCCCAATAGCCAATCTAAATAAAAACTTGAGAACAAATATATGAGAGGATGAATTAGGTTTCCGATAGAAGGGACTTGGACAAATTGTATCGTTGAGACAATTATGTAGTAGTTTCGAAGCCCGTACCAAAACACCGCAAGAATTCATAGCTACAGCGATAAGAAGAACTGGCCACTGCAACAATAGACGTGCAGCGCGAAAGGCACGGCCGCTGACTTTTGCTCTCAGTCGTCTGATCTCACCGTCTATGCAGCCACTACAAACACATTCCGGAAACCGGTCACAGCTAACTGTTCTGCGTCACCAGCAGAACCGTCATCAGAGCTATCGGAGGAAAGTCACGCGGGATTACAGATCACGCTCCACTAGTTCTCACAGACGAAATCGGCTGAACGCTGAAAAAAATAACCAGGAAACAACCTGCGGCTCCGATTCAACACAATCGCTCCGTTCGGCCGCGCAGTTTTCAGTCGACCGTATCGGTAAAGGTTATTTATCTCGGCGATTTCACGGGCAAAAACATTTATTTACGACTTGGTGTGCCGATTATTCGGAGCATGTTCGGCGTAGCGGCGCCTCGGGTGCCTGTTCGGTGAGTTACGGCGGAGAAGCTGCCCGCAGAACAGGTGCTGCTGCCTCCGATGCCGAAGGTCAGACCCTGGCGTGCCGACTATCGGCCTGTTTGGACGCCGATATCTTGGAGAAACAAGAAAGGTTTACCCGTGGCCATTGTTATGACTTGTGCGCACTTTGTATCTCCCTGGGACGGGTCCCGGGAGATGGGGAGGGGCGATCACCACTTCAAACAACGATAAACAGGCTGGCGGGACACAGTGACAGACGTCGGGGCGTCACGACTCGCGTCACGTCACGTGACCAGCGTCACGTCACGCCACCATCTGCCGCTGACTGTCCGTATTGAATCCGACTCCCAGTCGCACCTCTCCACGGTCATCTGTAAACGCATTAACTACAGCTGCCGATTGCAGCAGCCGGTGCTGCCGGACAGGATCCGAAACTGCTGCATCGTCCCACCTGGCGCGGGACGCCGCGGCGGGCGCCACCTTCAGCCAGCGTCCCCGGCGCCGACCGAGGCTCCTGACCAGCCGGTGAGATGCGGTCGGCATTCCTCCTCTGTGCTCTGCCCTGCTGCTGGCTGGTCGTCCTCACCGGAGGAGGCGCCCCGGGCCGGCGTAATGGCCGCCCTGGCCAGCCACCGCGACCGAGCAGCGCCGAGCAGCAGCAGCGCCCCACTCCCGAGGCAAGGTCGGCACAGAGGTCGGCACCGGCCGGCACCGAGCCATCCGCGCAGCCTCCTCCGCTGCGGCCGCCGACACAGCCTCCTCCACCGCGGCCGCCGACACAGACTCCACCACCGCGGCGCAGCTTTCATGAATGAAGCGGCGGCGCGCGCCGGCAGGTCGGCCGGTCGGTCGGTCGGTCGCTGACCTTTCCGCAGACTGCGGTGCGGGTGGCACGCATTTGTTCCCCAAAGGACGCGGCCGCTCCCCTGCTCTCATCCGTCATCGGACAGAAAACGGAGCACCTCGCTCGGAAAACCAACAGCTCTGCTCTGAGATCATGGTAATAAATATCGGACATCTGCTGAGATAACGGCGTATGCGCTCGTTTATCGAACGGAAATCAGCTTAGTGATCAGGTCCCGTATTATGAATGCCGACTGCTGAAAAACATTGCTCGAGTCGCATTGATGTCAACGTGAAACGTGATAAGTCTAACGGGATAACATTTCTAGTGGAATTTAGCGACCAACTGCAAATCCACACGAGTTTAATGATCGTGGAACCTTCTCAGATGCCGCGAGAGGGAGGCTGAGAATCATTTCTCATCCTTCTGAGGTCATTTCACTCCAGAGGCTCTTCATTTGAGACCCCTTTGTTTGTTTCCGTGTAGAGGCCGGGTCGCACGCTGGCCGGGGGCGGCAGGCATGTCTAGCCACTCCCTGTGGCCAGGGGCGGCAGGGCGGCGGACCGACGGACGTCGGGAGGAGGGCCGAGCGGTACGGCAGGGCCCGGGGGCCGGCCGGCCGGCGCCGCTGTGTCCCGGCCTACCGTCCGTACCGCACCAGCCGTAGGCCACCGGTGGAATCCGGCCTTCTAACGGGCAGCGCGCACGAGTCTGACGGATTTGACCGAGAGCTCGTGCTGTCCGAGCGGCGCCCGCGGGCGGCCCGCCCTGGTCCGGGCCTGGTCCGCCGCCCTGGCCTGGCGCCCAGCCCAGCGCCGCCGGCACTGCAGGGTTGGCAGGGCCGCCGTGATGACTGCCGGAGGGCAGGGCTGACCTGTGTTGGCAGCGACCGAGCTGCAGCTTATGCTCATTGTGTGGCTTCACGAAACCGAGACACACCCGGCAGCATACCGATCTGGAAACTCCAGGAGGGCAGCACTGGTCATATTCATGTCATGATATAACTCGCTGTTCAGTGCCTGAAGAAAGTTATTAATATAAGTATTGAATGGGTGGAATAGCGAGACTAAAATAGGGCCAACAAAACAATACCTATTTGCAACTTATACAAAGGAAGATGAAAACAATAATGAAACATAAGAAATAAATAAGCTGGCCGCATTATTCGGCGCAGCCCTCACTTCCGCCTCCATCCCTCCCTACAGGCGAAACCAAGCCGGGCCGGCCCCTGCTGCCGCCCCGGCAGACCTCCGAATCCACGGCACAGGGCAGCTGGGTTACCGACCGCGCCTCCTCACACCGCTCGAGCCGGCACAAAGACGTGGCAAACGAACGCATCCGGACAGGCGACAGTCGGGCGCTTTGTCACCGCCGAAAGCCCAATCAAGGGAGGGAGGGCTGGCTATCTCCACTGAAGGTGGGTCGGGCGAGGTCTGACGGGTGTGCGACAGGCGGATGACAGGATGCCGGGAGACCGCCTCCGGTACGGCGCGGAGCGGGACCTCCGGAGGCGGGCGGCAGCCGCTGGACGCTGTTGTCCTGTGTCGCTCGGTAATTTGTGTAGACAACAGTGACGGACTATGAATGGGATCGACGTTAGTTTGTGGGAAACGTTCCGACTTTAATGGATAGCGTACACTATAGGGGGACTTTGGAGTGAAATTAAACCGTCACGCTTAAAATTGCGGGTTCGGGGTTTGAACGCTTAAAATTGCGTGGTTTGGGGTTCGAACGCTTCAAATTGCGTGGTTCGGACTTCGGAGTGTTGAGAGAAAAATACTCGCAAGAGCACTCTCACAGGTATACGACACTCATTCGCATGCACACGGAAATAACACGAAAGCCACGTACCCTGGCGGAGAAAGTCACAAGCTGGCGCTGCTAGTCATAGATCCTCACCCATACAATCAAAATTATTATGTCGGTTCACACACGGATGCATGCAGTGTGGCGACATGAGCACAAAACCGATGGAGGTGCCGGGGTTTGAACCCGGGGCCTCTCACATGCGAAGCGAGCGCTCTACCACTGAGCTACACCCCCCACGTTACATTGCGGGAAATGACCATTGTCCGGCATTACGAGCCTAGTATTTCTAACATCTCGAGCAAAAATAACATGTTATTCAGCCTCGCCAAACCCTACCCATTAGCCGGGACGCTATCAGATGACGACAGCGTTAATCCCATCAACGAGGGTTACGTTACCTAACCATCGCGGGTTACACCTTACCCCGGTGGGTCGCGCCTTACCCCGGCGGGTCACGCCTTACCTCGCGGGTCACGCCTTACCCCGGCGGGTCACGCCTTACCTCGCGGGTCACGCCTTACCCCGGCGGGTCACGCCTTACTTCCTGTCTCGCGGCACATCACAGCGGCCGGGTGTGCGTGTGCGTGGGGCGCGTGCTGACTCGGCTCACCCGTCACGTGAGGCCTCGGCCCTGAGCTGCAGCCCAGCGAAAACTTCCGGTGGCAACACTGCAGGGTTTTGTTTGTAGCCAGCGAGAGGCAACGGGCAAATCTGAGGCTAGCAGCCACTGTTCCTAATCAGAGCATCGCTTGCGGAAGCATTCTGATTTCTGAAATTCGTTACTTCGGTTTAATATAAATGTGTCAGTTCAGATAAGATTTACCTTCGCAATAAGTCCACCGATGGTTTTAGTTTGATTACCTTTTAATTTCCTGTGCCTTTATCCTTTAAACATTTTCTCCATGGTGTCGAAAGCAAAAAAAAAAAATAGGTAGGTATGTATGTACGTGGGATAAATGTGGGAGCGAAAAGACACACAAATATTTCGCTTGTAAGGTTAATATGCTCAAGGCCAAGCCTATATGCTCTCTACGAGCAAATTGTGTTGGTCCGCGGTGGCTGTATGTTCAAATAAAACGGGTACGTTTAGTTAGATCCTGTAAAGGAAATGAACGTGCTGTGAATGTTGTTATGCAGTGTAGCGTGACTTGTAATACAAATATTATATATTTGTTCATCGACCAAAAATACAATCCAAGCGAAGGAGAAATCACACGAAATGACCCCGTTTACGGCAAATGCGTCGGAAAACATTTGCACTCTTTCCCAAGCCAGGGGTTTTCCTTGCAGCCCTTTCCGCGAACCGATTGATTGTCCTTTAACTGGACATTCACGTCCGCCTCGAGACCTGACCGCACCGTCACAACCAGTCCGCTGCGTGCAGAGTGACCGACTTTTCTCCACTGTCAGCCGACTGCATGGCAGTCTGTGGTGTCTGGCTGCCATAAAAACACAAATTGGCGCTTTGGCGCTAATGTTATCCGCCGACCAGGCGAAATACCAGACAGAAAGAAACAATGCTGAGGCTGCTATCGCAGGAAGATCAGACCAGGATGTCAGAGCGCCGCGGGGTATTGGGGCGCCCGAGGCGATCCTGGCGCCCTATCACGCCGACTGCCACACTGATGACGTCACGAGTGAGGTCAGCGGTTCGGTGATCTGGTATATACACACACAAATGGCGCGATAGCATCAGCACGAGGTAAAGATCGCGAGGACCTTTCAACCGGACAATTCGACCACTGGCGGCTCGGTCAAAAATCCGGGATCTAACATGACGTTAATGATGTAATTTGACCACGTTTATTTATATTGGGCTTTAGTAGGAACGTATTTATTGTCTGATCCTGAATCGGGGATTAAATAGATAATACCTTTTACTATGAAATCGGCAAAAATATTGGTCTATTTAATCTCTCGGTGAGATCCAAGATACTGCAGGGAGGAGGAACGGGTGATATATGGATCTACTGGGAATCCAGGCACCGCCATTATGCAGATATGTATTTTTCGGTTTAACCCATATTTTAAGTTGATGTCAGTACTTTTCCATTTCGTTTTAATGGAACTAGCATAGGCGGTGTCTAACTTAGATTTTGTCAAGCAATACTAATAATTTGGCATAACATTTTTTTTTTTTTTTTTTTTTTTAGGTCGGAACCGAGAATCCGTTAGGATCAGATTTCATTCTTCATTTTGTTATATGGGATCCAAGATCGTTTCCAATTTAATCGAGGGATCCACTGGGATCCAAGATCCACTGTTGTATTTTGTCGTGGGATCCAGTAGGATCATATATCCAACATTGCGTTTTGTCGAAAGATCCTCTTGGATCACATATCCTTTTTTCAGATCCATGCACATGTCTGCCTGTAAGCCGCATGAACAGTAACGAGACCGATTCGATTATACGGTCGGTCCAGCATTATTGTCGCTAAGTTTTTCCCGTATTTCAACGTTGGCTGCCAGGGGCGCATGGGAACAATTTTTAAGCTGGGGGCGAACTTTTTGGTGGACCTAAGTGACCATGGGCGGATCCACGGTGCTATGGGGCCATATTGCATGTATTATACGGAAATGTAAACAACTTTTACTTAAAGGAAAGCTTTATTTTAATCAGTTATCATTAGCAAGCGAAATCCGTGAGTTTCCATAATTGTGTAAGACTTTTGAATCACCCATAGACCACACGTTCTGGGTGCGTCAATGCCGGCGACCACCTTGATCCGGAAATTCGTTGGCGATCACTTTTCACTTTGTTCTATCCCTGGCCGTCTCACTCTCTGCTGAACGTCAGGGGAGCAAAGCCGACAGGATATATTTGTAATGACGCGCTTGGCTTCGTGAAAAACGGATGGGAAACCCTGACACACCTGATACAAAAAATGCGTGTTATTCACTCAACGGCGCTTTGTAATAATTCATCAATAGTAGCATTTACCTCCAAAAAGCAATAAAACATTGCGACCAAGAAATAGCTCCATCAACGTTACGACGAAGAAACATATCCTTTTGACAGCTATGCTGCATTTAGCAGTGTTTCCATGCTACGATAGTCAAATAAGCGGTGTCACTGCATATACAGATGGAAAGGAGCAAAACCAGTCCCAAATTAAATGCAGTTTATTTTCATTTCATTTGTATTTTGTCCTTGAAACTGGACCTTTGTTCTACAAAACATGAACATCCGTAGAAAACGCCAGCGTCCGTAGAAAATGCCGTTGATCTAATTCAAACTTAAAAGATCATGGGGGGAGACGGGGGAGAGCCGACACCTAGCTCCAAAGTGTGGGGGGCGAGTTGGCTCCACTGTCCCCACGGCTCCCACGTCCCTGTTGGCAGTTGTTTAATATATGTATTTAAGATTTATGATGACTCACTTCATATAATTATCACTAAATGGTGATTTATGCCAAAGCAAGTACCAGTGTACCAGCGCGAGGAGACAAAACATTATTCAGATTCATTTCACTCGATCTTCTACCTTTGTAATTTCCCTTAACATGCACGGGATCAAAGCCCTTGCACTTTTTACCCGTGTGTAAGGGATGTATGAATGTCCACACACGAAAACGCATTACAACATCCTTAGGATAAGCTTTTGGCATCCAGCAATAAACATAAGTAAATAAGCCACTTCCCATTGCATAAATGTCACTCAGCTACAGAGGATGCTATCAAAGTGCATACGATCAGCTTGTTCATTAAACGGTTCCAATGTATGTAAGTTAACAGAGGGCGTATATAAGGGGAACTGGGGAGGCACACGGGCCCGTGCCCCCCCCCCCCTCATTATTAATGCCCTGAGGGCTTCCCTGAGCGGCCACCGTGGGGCCCTTGTAGTGGCCTGTAATAAAAACGGTTGGTTGATTAGTTACAAATGGAGGTCAAAAGTGCGACGTGGGTTTATATTTTTAATAATGAAGGGTCAAGAGGCCGCAACAAGGAGCACACGTTTGCCCGTGTCCCCTTACGAAATGCGGGGCCCCTATGAGGTGGCCCGGTGGTGCTTCTGTCCAGTTGTATTTTTTAATAAAAAATAACACAAATCTGGATGTATTTTTCCATATCATATGTGCAAGTTCTCATTCTTATTTTCATTCGAAAGTGCCCCGCATAAATGTATAAATCAAAAATTAGCGCGAAAATGTGTAACGAGTCAAAACTCTTATGATAAAAAATGTAATAAAATAAGACACAAAGTCTACTTCATACCAGAGGCTAACATAAGGGGGACACACTGGCCCGTGACCCCCCCTTATGAAATGCGGGCTCATATAAGGCCCGCATTTCATTTCATAGGTGGGCCCCTGTCCCGTCTCGTATACCAGCTACTGAACCCTCAGACCTCACTCTCAGAACGGGAAGTGTTATCATGTGAGAATCCCCTTGATGAGTTTTCCGAATAATGGATTCTGGTGTAACGTGAGAACTGTCAGAAACTGGTATTACAAGAATGCGAATAACACAATTATCTGAGAATGTGATCATGTAGTTTGGAATAAATTAAGAACGTTTTCTAGGTGTAAACAAACTTTTTTTGGTGCAGCCGTTTCAAAACTGGCATGACCCTAATCATCGCCATGACCTTCGAAAAGCAAAACAAATATTATTGGTATTGCACGAGCGGCAGGGCTGATTTTCTTTCATAGAGCACAATTTGAATTGGGTATGCGATGTTAGTCACCATTTCAAAACTGTGACCCTTGATCATCGTTACGGCGGCCTTCAAACACTGATAATCATAGGAATAATCTCCCACTGCCTTTGATTACGGATTATTTTTGTTGAGATATTATTGCGTGAATCATAATGTTCTTACACCTGTTTGTACTCCCCGTGGCTAGATTTCCAGTTTCCGCGCAATGTGAGATGATCAATGTCATTCAGGAGTGGAACTTTATATCTCTTGGGGTCCGGGGAGGGCCCTCTCCCCCCCCCCCCCCCACCCCCCCCCCCCACCCCCCTCCTACCCATGATTTCAATATATAACATTAGGCCTATGTTAGAACTTTGAATAGGCGTTGCATGGTAAGAACTGAGTTCAAATCTATCAAGTTAACATTAAGCCCCCCCCCCAAGCGATTTCATAAAGAATTCCGCTTGTGATGTCATTCATTGCTTACGTGAGGCATGCACAATCGCTGCCTCCTACGCTGAAGTTCGGATATAGGAACATCTTACATCACCCTACTGGCTTGAATTCTAGTGCGCTGCTGACTACCTCTCAATATTGCCTTATATGTACAGAAGTCCTTATACTTATAGGGTCCGCAATGGTGGGGGCCCCTCGTGGTCCAACGGACCCCCTTGAGGTCGTCCCCCTTACGAAAATCCTGTGTGCGCGCCTGTAAGTAAAAATGCTACTGGTCCGATAAGCACAAGCACTATGCATTGAACTTACATCCTAGGTGACTAAATGCGTTTGCAATTTTGCTTATGCTTTATCGATGCACGACAGATAAGCTATGGAATGGAGCTATAATTCTGAGTCACGATAACTCAAAGCGCGAACCACGATTACGAATAAAATAATTGTTCTTGTAGTTTAGCACGTAGACTTGACACATACCTAGCTTTGCAGTAGGGGTTTGAGTAATCAGCACATAAGAGCTAAGGAATTGTAAGCAGATCACCTTATATAGACGTTATTCCATTCAAAACGGTTAACAATTATTACAAGCGCTCACCTAGGGAGAGTTCAATTACCAAACTTCGTAAATTTCGAAGAAGTGGAAATTATAATGATATAAGGTGTTTGTAGTGTCTGCCAGAAATGCATGCCAGAATTGCATGAAGGGCTTCCTTGGTTTGGCACCATTGACAATTGTGGCGCATGTAAGACAAGGGTACCGTTATGTAATTGGTTGAATTTGGCCCGAGAAGCGATCTCGGGTCAAAATGCTGACGTGGAGCGAGATGGCGCCGAGACTTTGATGAAGACGTTGGTTGTGCTACTGGATAGTGAAGTTTTGCCGACAATATAAATGTGCAGTTACTGAAGAAGCTTGTGAGACGTTGGTCAAGACAATACAGTGTTTCAAATCGCCCAATAATCTCTCACAAGCAGAAACTGACAGCTAGCCAACCGTTACTCTCACAAGCAGAAACTGACAGCTAGCCAACCGTTACTAACCGTTAGGTAGGTATGTAGTAGTGGTGCCAGTTTCAGGAAATATTTGTCCAATGTCCGACCGAAGTCCAAGACCATGCAATAGTCAGCTGTCCGTCCGAAACTGTCCGAAATCATTGTTGAAATGTTTAAAGAAATATGNAAAGCATAAAAAGGAAACTGTATTGTCTTTCCAACGAACATCTCGGGTTTTCAAATTTGTGAGTTTTTGACTCTTAACCAAACAAGAAACAAACTTATTTAGAAACATTGTCACGAAACCGATTTTTGAAAAGATATTCTCAAATTGGGAATATATGTCAACAAATGAAAATGAACGATGACCAAACAAAATTGCAATGCAATATCTTTATTTTTGAATAACTTCTGGCACCACAAGTTTACGTAACTAATGACGATATTTTGTATAATTACATTTTTTGCTTTTATTGACTTGATACAAACAAATTATTGTCATACATTTGTATCTGACACAAAACTGACCTTTAATAAATTGGTTTGTAATACTTGTTTTATTATCTTTCAAAATGTAACCTTATATGACCCGACTTTAACATTTTGTGGTGTCAGGTTGTGAAAATGTCTCCCACTATCGAATTATTCGTGTAAAACATCCCGTAAAATGTGTCGCGTGACTTTGGTAGATCTTTTGCTAACAGTGTTATTGTGTAACCTGATATTGACCTTTGCTTACAATTTGACTTTTTTCTCAATGAGGGAGATTCAATATACCTTTGAGAGTATTTTACAAAGAATATCATTTAAGACCTTGGATGGAAAATATGACCAAAAACTAAAATAGCTCAATTTTGACCTCCAACCTAACGTTGGCCTGACAAGTGATCTTATTTTAAACATTTTGCGTGTGCTTCGGATGCGTAGAGTTGATTAATTTCCATTTCCGCCTTGCATTTCTCGCTGCAGTTATAGGTTTGGAGGAACGATAACGAGGGGCGAATTCCCCCCCCCGGTCGGCTGAAGACCTCGCGGGGCGCGGGGTCAACCATTTTATATATGACTATTGACAATCACCGACCGATAAAGGGAGTGGGGCCCTACCTCTTCTTGAAATGATCAATATATTTTTATTACGGTAAGAAGCTATTGCTGTTGATTATTGTGCTTAAGTTCACGTCTGGAAGCCCCTTTAGTTGAATTTTACATATCTGTTTTGATTGGTTTTTGTTTCAAAATCGGTAAAACGATCGTCACTATAAACAGAGTAAGGCGAAGAGTTACCTATATGGCGCACTAAAGACGATAAACAAACCCCTTTTTTTATGGAGGCCAATGATAGTTTTGTTTACAGTGATTCGAAAAATCTGTTCGGCAGCTGTTATCAGTGCTTCACGAGTTTGTTTTCTATTGGCCAGAGCTAACAATATATCTAGGCGTTGTAATTTAAGAACATGCTCTAGTAGCAAGCTCTCTGGCGACTATTCGATACATTAAGTACTGCCAGTATGTACTTGGCGACTTTGGAAATCTCAGGCAACTAAGTGATTCTGGAAAATGAAGTACATGGCTAAATTCAAAAATATGTTCTACAGACTAGTGTCAACAACTCCACATGACCAATGTGAGTAGGCACACTCCCTTTAAGATGCTTGGAACTGTGACACAAAAAAGATGAGGCTTACCAAGGACGTTGTCATTAATTAGGTTTTAGAACATCAAAATGTTTCGTTTTCGCCTCCGGCGCTCTTAGGAAACACCACTGTACCTAGGAATATCACGATTTGCATAACACCACTCCACTCCACTCTATGCATTCGTGACGTCCCTACAAATTGCAGACACGTATTACATGCAAGTACTGTAACTAGGTAAATAAGCGGGCTGATGTGAAATCGATCTCAGTACAATGACAGGAAGGTATATCAGACCACAATGGCGTGTTGCCAGTTTCCCACTGACGTCACCTTTCCCAGATAACGAAGTCCCCGTCCACCAGCGTTGGAACGGTATGCTGAGGGTTGAGCTGAAACACAAGATAGAGTCGAGAGTTATACGGATATGAGACACGATAGAGTCGAGAGTTATGTGTATATAAGACACGATAGAGCCGAGAGTTATGTGGATATAAGACACGATAGAGTCGAGAGTTATAATGTGGATATGAGACAAGATAGAGTCGAGAGTTATGTGGATATGAGACACGATAGAGCCCGATAGTTATGTGGATATGAGACACGATAGAGTCGAGAGTTATGTGATATGAGACACGATAGGAGTCGAGAGTTCATTTGTGGAGTATTGAGACACGATAGAAGCCGATAGGTTATTGGATATGGAGACACGATAGAGTCGAGAGTTATGTGGATTATGAGACACGATTAAGTCGAAAGTTATAATTGGATTTATGAACAAGGTAGAGTCGAGAGTTATCTGGATATGAGACACGATAGAGCGAGAGTTTATGTGGATATGGAGAACACGATAGAAGCCGATAGTTAATGTGGATATGAGACACGATAGAGTCGAGAGTTATGTGGATATGAGACACGATAGAGTCGAGAGTTATGTGGAGATGAAACACAATAGACCCGAAAGTTATAATGTGGATATGAGACAAAAAAAGAGTCTAGAGTTATGATGGGGATAAAAAGACACGATATAGCCGAGAGTTATGTGGATATGAGACACAATAGAGTCGAGAGTTGTGGATATGAGACACGATAGAGCCGAGAGTTATGTGGATATGAGACACAATAGAGTCGAGAGTTATGTGGATATGAGACACGATAGAGCCGATAGTTATGTGGATATGAGACATGATAGAATCGAGAGTTATGTGGATATGAGACATGATAGAGCCGAGAGTTATGTCGATATGAGACACGATAGAGCCGAGAGTTATGTGGATATGAGACACAATAGAGCCGAGAGTGATGCCGATATGAAACACAAAAGAGCCGAAAGTTATGCGTAATTAAAACACGATATAGCTCAGAGTTATGCGTATACGAAACACAATAGAGAGGCTCTGAGAGCAAATGTCAAACACATTAGAGATCTCTGAGAGCAAATGTTAAACACGATAGAGAGGCTCTGAGAGCAAATGTCTGTAGTAAATAGCTGAAGCAAATATCTGTATCAGTGGCAGATTCATGATTTGTATTAAGGGGGTGGGGGTGTTACATGCCAAAGGCAACTTTTTTGGCATCTGAGTGGACACCGTGTTTTTTCTGTAAAATAAGTTGTATTTGTTTTGGCGGTAAAAAATAAGCAAATACAAGAAAGGTTTTGGAAAATAATGCATCTTATTTTTCAACGATTAAAATTTGCGATTCAACAACAACAACAAAAAAATAAAATGACGTCAATAAAACGACATCATTCCTAATGGCCTATATTTATTTCATTGAGAGTTGAAACTTGAGGGCACACTTTTGAGTTTCGGGGCGCCCTTCCAAAGTTTAGGATGCTTTCGGGCACCGGGGCTCTCTCCCCGGAATGGAGAATGCATGGGGATCGGGGAGCCCTCCTCAGATTCGGGCACCTTCTTCAGATTCAGTGTGCATGCCTAAATGCGTTCGAGGATGCGCTTCCGAGTTTCGAGGGTGCCCTTCCGAGGATCTAAAGTTTGGATGCTTTTTGGGCATTGCATCGTGGTGAATTCCCAAGAATCGAGGGTGCCCTCCAAAGGTTGGATGGCGCCCTCCATGGGATTTAAGGTCACCCACCATTAGTTTAGGGCGCCCAGATTGCGCCTACGGCGCAAAACTAGTGCTGCTGCGCTTCGCATGGGCGCCAATCTCCACTGAAAGGAAATCAGTCACCTTTAGCACGGGTTATTTAACTGTAATAACAGTTTTTTAGCCCGTGTTGGAAACCCTCATCTGCAAGTTTTATTAGCTGAAGAGACTCTCCAGCCAAATATGTTTACCTTTTTTCGTAGGAATGTGGGTCTTGGTATAGACTATAGAATGTTGGTTTGGCAAAGATATGCGCATACCTTAAAATAAGCTAAACAATCAGCCAATCAGCTTGCAGCTATATATTACTTTTGAATGTGATTGGCTGGAGCGTGACTACTTTCGAATATGATTGGCTAGCATTTGGTTCATTCGCGTGACGTAAGGACCATATGACTAGAGAGCATGTACGAGTATAAAGTGTTGATCCAATTTATAGTTTAAGTCCTTCTATCCTGAATCGGCGCAATTAGTTGCTATATTTGTCAATATAAAAGGAAGATGTATTTAACATATAATTAAATCGTGTTTGGGCAAAACAATCAAAGGTTAACTATTTCCGTTCAGGAGGGGGCTCAGGGCTGCCCGGTTCACCCCCTGGATTCGTCCCTGATATGTAGGTATACTATTTAATTGAACTTTATAAGGACAGTAACAGGGAAAATAATATCAAGAGCAGTAGCCAAGGAATTACACAATGAAACAATGAAAGGAGGTATGTGGTAATGATACCTACACCTAGCTAGGTATTCCAAAAATTAAGATTTTCGAAAAAAACGACAATATGTTTATTTTATTTTCTTCGATTAAGTACTGTCTGTGCACTCTGCCAAATGTGAATATTATCCCACTTATGTTAAGTATATGCTTTGCACATACAGGCAGACAGGCAGACAGGCAGACAGGCAGACAGGCAGACAGGCAGACAGGCAGACAGGCAGACAGGCAGACAGGGCAGACAGGCAGACAGGCAGGCAGGGGCGAGGTAACAGGCAGACAGGCAGGTACAAGGCAGAAGGCAGACAGGCAGACAGGGCAGACAGGCAGACAGGACAGACGGCAGACACAGGCAGACAGCGCAGACAGGCAGACAGGCAGAAACAGGCAGATCCAGGCAGACAGGCAGACCAGGCAAGAGCAGGCAGACAGGGCAGACCAGGACAAGACAGGCAGGACAGGAAAACACAAGACAGGCAAGACGAGAGAATATTCAAGGCAGACAGGCCCAGACAGGCAGACAGGCAGACAGGCAGACAGGCGACAGGCAACAGGCGACCAGGCAGACAGCAAGACAGGCAGACAGGCAGAAAAGCGGCAAGAGATCAGGCACGCAACTAAGGTCAGAGGCGCCAAGACATAGCAGACACTAGGCAGAGACAGAGCAGACAGGACAGACAGGTACTAGTTACCAGGCATAACAGGCTACAGACTAGGCAGAAACAAGGCAGACAGGCAGCACAGGCAGACAGGCAGCTCGGCGAAGACCCACGACAGAGCAGGCAGACAGGCAGAGAAAGGGCAGACATGCGCCTGGCGGCACGACACAGGCTAGACAGGCAAGATCAAGGCATGGGGGTTCACCTAGTAGCTACCACAGGAAAACGCAAACTCCCTTTATTTAATGTTTTTTAAAATAGGACGAACACTCTGGGCTTTTCACATTCTCCTGGTTTTAAGGGAGACTGCCGTAGAGGCTAGCTTGATGTTGACCTCTGAGGCCTGCAATTGAGTTTCTGTAAAGGCACGATAGAGCTGGCACACGAGCTGGGAGAGCTCTCGTACTATCAATTAAAGTACAACGATCGATCGCCAATCGCTGGAGGCAGACAAGGGGTCATATGATCAGGAATCAAATCCGAGCGCACCACACTCGCTTGGAGCAGACAAGGGGTCAAAGATCAGGTCAATCGCCATCGCTGGAGCCGGCCAGGGGTCAAAGATCAGGTCAATCGACATTACTTAGACGGAGCCGAGCACCCGTGGCGCTAGGGGTCACAGATCAAGGTTTCATCGACATTACTTGGAGCCAGGACCAGGGGTCAAAGAATCAGAGTCACATCCCAATCGGCTAACGGAGCAAGGCCAGGGGTTTAAAGATCAGGTGCAATCGAGATCGGACATACTGAGCCGGCAGGGGTCAAAGATAGCAGATTCAATCGGCCATCGCTGAGTAATAAGGGCCGCGAAGTGGGTCAATAGATCAGGTCAATCACCATCGCTGGAAGCAAGCCAGGGGTCAAAGATCAGGTCAATCACCATCGCTGGGGAAGGCTAGGGGTCAAAGATAGGGTCAAAAGCCATCGCTGAAGCCAAGCCAGGGGTAACACGGGTCAGAACTGTACAGGAATGCATACAACCGGCGCCGGACATAAATGTACCACAGCATTATACGATGCAATAACTACGTACCAGGAGAGAAATTAACCACGGAAGGAAACAATGCACCAAGAAAAGGGCACAAATTACACCACCAAGGGTGATAATGCACTTCCATTCATGATAACAAAATACAAATGCATAAGATCATGGTTATGTTCATTCCATCTTTATTTCGAATTTATGGGACTTGTGTCTTGTTGTGTTTTACTGTGACTATTCCGAGCTTAACCCGCGCGGCGTAGGGGTCTCCAGCCGAATGCGCGGCGTAGGGGGAGGGGGTAAATTTTACCCCCCCTCCTCTTATCTTCCGAACCGATAACCGCAGCGAGACGCACAAGGCGGCGATCGAAAGCTCTCAATGAAACGAATCGAATACATACCGATTTTTTTCTCTCAAGTTAGGTCAAATGTCAGGTCACGGTCAGGTCATATGTAAAATTCGAGTTAATTGAGTTAATGGCTCATACTTTCAATTATAATTCTTTGATTAAGACCAAGGCAATATAAATAAGGTGAGGGCGTCTGAGCTCGGTCACATGACTGATTCGGCGCACGAGCGCTTGAGGCGAAGGACACTCCAGTTGGTTTGGCGGTCCATCGCGTTTTCGCCGCAATGGGTGCTGATAACAATGGTTAATCTGAACATTTTTTATGAAATGATTTTGGATTACTTTATCTGGCCACTTTTTCCAAAGAGACGCATTAATTCATGAACATAACTAGTTTGGCTTTATGGTGCTTAAATATTTGTATTATCATCTTAATGATAATTAAACAACAGTTTCAATGCAAGCGAAATCCTGGGGTCCAACTAACGTGACTGACAACCAACACCTGATTCAAGAACTATCAATGCCCACATAAGCTCTCAAAGGGTAATACATCTGATTAAAAGTAAAAGTGAATTTGCATGCAAAGCGTCCAAGCGTCAAGGCCAGGTGCAAAATGGTCACTGTCACGAATGGAAGTTCAAAGAAAGTTTTGTGACCACTTGTTATTAGGTGATTATTTTTGCACGTAAAAAAATGGAATAGCAATAGCCTTTATTACAACTTGACCCCATAACAAGTTGAAGATCAGGTTCATCTTAAGGTCAAAACTAAACTGACTAATATGAAATAAAAAAAAGCATATTCTAGCGTTCAGTTTTGTCTCATTAAGAACAAAAATGGTATTTTATATATTCTTATCAGAATAAAAAAAATTGAAAAAATGCACGTCATTACCTACTTATTGCTGCGGAGAGCAAGTCAGGTCACTCGAAAATGAAAGCTAATTACTTTTAAAGTTGGTTTGGGTATTTATTTACACTTGGGTTCTCATATTACATTTTTTTCTGGGTTACTTCTTTAAAAACCTTGAAAATTGGATTTAGGGGTAAATTTCTGAAAACAATATTTTTATTTTGGGGGTCAAAAACTCAAAATTTTGAAACTTCCGCAAATGCCATTTGTAGAGATTTAAATTTCCTTTCTCATTCATTATTGCGTTTGCCAATTGCATCTAAGCTATGTTTTCTACGAACATTCAAACATTTATCGTTTATTCAACCAAAAGTTGGCATGACATGACGTCATCAAAACTCATTATCTCCCAAAGTCTTAATTT